>WOGO01004595.1:0-13131 GCA_015342085.1 Leptinotarsa defecta | reverse complement strand
AATTATACTCCTTGTTACACAATAACGAAACAAGTGCAATAGCGCTTATCATTCAAGTCTTTATTCCCACTCCTACATGTAGTTCATTTATTTATATTCTGTACTCTTACAGTGAATAGTGTTTATTATTATTATTATTATTATTATCATACACAAGTCAATAAAAATATTCGCGAACAGTCAAGCGGCATTGGAAGCTCTTGGCTCCTACCGAGCAACGTCTAAATTGATAGCAAACTGCCAAAAAGACTCTACTCGATAGGAAGACTAAACAGATTGTCTCTGGTCTGGATTCCTGGCCATAGTGGCATGGAAGGCAATGAAGCTGCTGACTCCCTTGCAAGGGAGGGTGCTGCAAGCAGCTTCATCGGACCAGAACTTGTTATTGGCATCGTTTTAGGCTTTGCCAAAGAAAGATTGAACACCCGACTCCGCACCCTTGCGGGTTGCGGAGTCGAATAGATCCACTCACTTTAGACCTAACATAACCTTACCTACCAAGTATTCCCAATATTTATAGTTTCTTTTTGACCTTGATTCGGTTAGGAACCAATGCTTTTTAAAACCTTTTCAGCTGGTTTACAACCCATACGTAGCGTTGATGATCCTTGTTTGGATAAGTCATTAACGATTTCGATTACAAAATACCCTGGTACCAAGGATACAAAAAATTCATTTGTATCCATCAGTACTTTTTAATCTTTGTGGTGAGTCTTGCTGCCTATTTTCTGTTTATCAATGCCCTGAAGTGTATATGTATTGATTGAACGGGCAGTAATGGTTCTGATGCCACCACCATTTCAGTTAGTACTACGAATACTAGTAGTACAAACTGAATAGAAAAAATTATTTTTCGTATAATTCAATGTTCATGTGAAAGTAGTTGTTTAGAAAGTACTTTCCTTTCTTGTAATTCGATGTTCATTTGAAAGTAGTTGTTTCGGGTGGGCTTTTTCTTCCAGTCTGTATCTGAAAGTAACTTCTATGCATGACTTACACATTTTTATGATGAGTTGATTCTTAATTTTGTTGATTTCTTCCTTCCATCGGAAGTTTTCTATATTTTTTGTATGAAGACGAAGGAGTGGAAAGCCAGAAGTCTTTTTTCTCAAAATCTACCAAGTTTTGAGATTAAAGTCGGAATTTAAAAAACATCGATTCCGAAATAAATGTAACAACTACAGAATTAATGTTTTGATGCAATAATAAAAAATATAATAGTATTTCATAAATATTGGCACCTTTTCCTATCTCGTTCAGTATGTTACAAGACGTTTCAAGCAACACATTGTCAAAACTGACATTTATAAGTGAAATATCATTTTGTTATGAGATTTCGGAATGTTACACTAAATTCTAGAAACACTGTGAATGTTTTGAAACGATATTCAATGCTGCCTTCAATGATGTGAGTAAATCAGATAGTTCAATACTTGAATATAACAGTGGCTTGGATGTCTAGCAATGATCAAGAACAATTTGTAACTTCACAGGTAATGCCGAATCTTGCACCTTTACATGCGCCTTACACATTTACAAGATTCACCGGATCACAACTATAAAACCAAGTAATCTGTGTGAATCTGTGGCAGAATCTTTCACGATTGGCTCACTCCAAGGCGTTTATTCACCTTTCGAAGCTTGATACCAAACAGTTGTTGGACTACAGTATGGATGAACTACAATGTCTAACAGGCCTTCCGACAGGTCACTGTCATTTGACTCATCATATGCAGAGATTTGAACTGTCGGAAGACAGTGTGTGTCGCCTCTGTTTGGAAAATGATGAAACAGCAGAACATATACTTGCCTGCCCCGCTGGGGACCGAATCAGCTTCTTAGAGTTCGGCCCAGCCGTACTCTTACTTAAAACACCACTCACCATACAAACTAATCGGCTTCGTTAAGAAGCTGGGTTTATTTGGTAGACTGTGAATAGGTCTGAGCCACAATAAACTCTCGCGGGTTGCGGTGGAGGGTCGAAGAGACCCACTCACTTCAGACCTAACCTAACGTAACCTAATTTGTGTGAAGATTTTCTATACTGTTTCCCTAGAACGGATGTAAGAAGCAGGCATTATCCCAGCTAGGTACGGTTTTAAACTGGCTTTGAAGTAATCATAAATAGATCGCAAGCCCAAACTTATTATTTGGAAGTATGATTCCTCTCGGAAATGTACGTGGAATGTTCAAAAAATGAGGTCAATATTGAAATTTCGCAGGCTAGTCCATTCTATTCTAATATTTCTAATATTTTTTTTATATTGTTAGACTCGTCTCGAACATATGTTTCCAGTTTCAGCTGTTTAGCATGTTTGGTTTGTTGTTGAGAGGTATAAAAGTTAGAAGTATTTTGTGTGTTTGGCGATTTTCCGCTATCGAAAAAAATGGATGAAAGACCTGGCATCAAAATTTGTGTTGAAACATGTTTACAAGTGGTACAAGCTGCTATCGAACAAATGGATCAAAGAATTTTCGTCAAATTTCGTGCTATGTGTAATGTTGTCAAGATGTTGCTCACTGTTTTCTCCAATAACCGTGACGTAATGCATCAGGAGTTCGTGCCACATGGTTGTACGATCAACAAGGAGTATTATATTGAAGACATGCGCCGCTTCTGAGAAGCAATACGAAAAAAACGTCCGGTATTGTGGAAAAACAATTCACGTCCTTTGCATCACGATAATGCATGTGCTCACAATACCGTAATCATGCCTTGGCCACCGTATTCACCAGATTTGTCCCTTGCGACTTTTTCCTGTTCCCAAGATTGGACCCATGCAAAGGATGGTGTTTTGCGACGACGTTCCCATCGGAATATTTTGATAAAACTCATTTCTAAATCTCTCTTCTGTAGTTATTATTACCACCAATGAGAGAAGTTGAATTTACTTCTTCCGGGAGTTATATTAGGTAGGTTATATTAGGTTAGGAGGTCAGTTTGGCGTTTACTTTCTATTTTTGATGATGAATTTTCCAAAACTGACAATTCAAGGGCTTCGGAAAATGAGCAACGCAGGCGAGTAGAGCAATCTGTTCTGGTTTATGGGCTCTGGTACCTCCAGCGATTAGATCAACTCCCACAACAGAATGGCAATCTATGCTTTCTTCAATTAAAATACACACACAAACACTTTGTCAAAAAAGTTATTTCGAACTGTGTGCGGCCAGCCTTAGCCCTGCATCAAATTTTGCATTATTTTCTAGAATATTATACAACCCGATCAGATCATCTCAGTCGATGAGCTAGCTGTAGATCAGTGTTGCCAACCCAATACAACTGTTTTTCACCAGGTTGATATCAGTAACTACCGGTGTTCGGCAGATATATTTGCTGTCTTTAGGTTTATTACCCGTGTCTGCAGTTTTGTCTGAAATTATGATAGACATTGGCACGTCCTACCAAAAAACCTGCAGATCATGGCTAATAAACCCAAAAACTCCGAATAATGGAGTGTAGATAATTTGCTGACAAGAAATGTATCGCCCAAGTATGACATTATGACCCGAATAATAGGTTCATATTGAAAAATGTACATACATTTTACTGGAACATACACTCTACGCTTATATGAGGGTAGTTTATTCTTGTGATTTCTCAAACAATTTTGCTGACTCAGGCTTTCTCATCGGTATCGCTTTTATGTTATCATTATCCCCATTGAGAAAAGTTGAATCTACCCCTTTCGAATGACAGTTCAATTTTGTTTCTTTTCGTAATATTTTTCTCACTGAGAAAAATGAAATGCTGAGATCAAACTTCAAAATATTATCTCTCTTGACATGTTACTATTTCCACCAATGATAATAATTGAAGCTACCATTCTTTGAGGTGTAATTTACTTCTCTAATTGTGGCGTATATTTTTTGTCAAACCATTTTGAGTCACATTTTCTATAGCCTTTGGATTCGAAAATTTTCTCAGCAAAAATAAAAATTGAACCAAAGTAACCTCCTAATCCCCAAAAAAGTAGATTTTACTTTTCTTATTGACGTCAACAGAGTTGAATCTACTCCTTCAAGAGGGGTAGATTCAACTTTCCTGGTCGGCGCCAATAATAACATAAGAAGAAATATACACATCTGAAGTTTGATCAAAAAATTTCGATGGAAACCAGGTCTTGGTCAGTATTATTTTCAGATCACAAAAGTAAATGATTTACGAGCGGATTGCATTTTTATGTTTGGTGGCTTCAATATCAAATAGATTTCATGTGAGTTCTAGGATATGAACGTATTATTCGGATTATGAATGTCTTTTTGGGTGGTCTTTTAATGGTCATCAAAATATTTTCTTCCCAAATAATTAGCTCTTTGAATGAAACAGAAGCATCTTTTGAGACAGACATATTTAGTGTGTAAACTGATGACAAGGATGAAATGAGAGTAAAAGCCTTAACTCACTTTTATTCACATAGGCCAATATGTTGGACCAGATGATATTTGTTATTTGCTGTTTTGTTACAGCTTCTGTCTCTGTCCCTTTTCTTCGATGACGTAGAAAGGATATTTTAGGGAAAAAATATGGAGCATACCTATAGAATAAAACCTAATTTGTACACAAAACATATAAAGTCTTCCAACCGGGACTTCCAAACTTTGACAATTGATAACGGCCATCTTGTTGAAGCAGTTGGCAACTTTAATTCTCATCAAAAAATCAACTTCAGCGATGAGGCCCATTTCTGGATGAATAGGTACGTAAACGAACAAAATTGTCGAATTTGGGGCGATACCAACCCACACGAGATCCAAGAACGTCGAAAATATCACGAAAAAGTCGCAGTTTGGTGTGGATTTTGAGCTGGCGGCGTCAACGATCCATATTTCTTTGGGAGCGACGTTGGCCAGGCCATCACTGTCAACATCGAGCACTGAGGACAACTTTTCTGAACTGAGTTGGATGATCTGGACCCCAACTACATGTGGTTTCAACGAAATGTGGTGTATGCGAATAAGCTACAAATCACAGCGGTCCTCAAAGCTAACATAACCCACGTTTTGGATGTGCTCCACCTAGAGAAGCTGTAACGTACTTTCGAACGATGTTATATTCTACACATAATGACATCAATAGGTCTTACAAACTAATAAAAAATTTCGATGATATCTCACATACACAGAAGAGGTCGTGGTTTGATGAATCTGTTGAGGCCATTAATTTCAGCAGAAATTTAATAGTAAATGGTACTCTCAGGTGAAACCAATCTTCTGAGACAAAGTAATGAGGCAGAAAATCCACCAAAAACAGATAGCGCAGCACAACAAGGCGAGTTTCTGAAAATACTCAGATCCAGCGTATTTCAGGCCTCCTTGGCAACACTGGTGATCGATCGATATGTAACTCATTCGTTTGCCCCACTTTCGCATTCGTGACGTCAATCGACGATGCCCAGCGTCGTCAGCTGTTGTCAGCCACGCTTCTCACGCGCCTGCCCAAAGCGGTCCTTCCTATTCGATTCAAGTACATCTAACACCGCACAAACGTAACATAACTATTCGTTCTGTTCTAGCGGGTGCCAGACAGGTGACAAGCAGTCGAGTGTTTGCATTAATAAACTCAAAATGGATAGCGTGGAAAGAGATCGCCTTGGATTGTGGGGAAACGGAGATAATGTGGTACCCGGCCGAGCTTCCGGTTTGGACCGGATCCGACATCCCGGATTGAATAAGGTAAGGCGTTTTTTTGTGTGTTGCATTGTGGCTGGGTTTAAAAAAATGTATTTTATGTGCTCCTTTGTTCCCAAGTATAATTCATCAACTAACAAATATTAAAATTAATTCCTAACAAGTGAGTACTTGTTACGTCAAGAAATACTAATAAAAAATTGTTGTAGCATTTGTTACTCTGGACTTTTTAAAGGTTTTCGATATGATCAGCCATATCTCTGGTTATTACTAAAATATACTTATGAAATCGCAGCCAGAAAGTTTTTACAAACAATGTTAGGCTAACTAGTTGCAACCTATTGTCGGGCATACCCCAAGGCTTAATACTGAGGCCATTACTTCTCATTATATATAGAAGTGATATGTTATCCATGATGGATGGAGTATTGGATAATACGAACTTCTGCAGATGATACCCAAATATATTCTAGTTTCAATTTGAAAAGTTTTCGAAATCATATCAACAATAGGTAAGCTCAGAACAAAAAGTCGTTTATGAGCAAAAAGTTGAACCCAATTATGGTAGGTGTCACTATTTGAAAGTGAAAATATCGGAATACTTGAATCTGTTACAGAATATCCATATCAAAATAGGCAATGCCAAGTTGCCAATAGTAAATCCACGAAACACTAAAGTAGGTATAATTCACAATTTTGGTATGAAATTAATTTAGTATATCGATTTTTGTTATTAGATCTTATTATAGGTATAAATTACGTTATGGAAATCTACTCACAACAATTGAGCAAAATCACATTAGGAATGTACAAAATGGCATGTCAGTTTATATTTTCATTCAGAAAATATAAACTAACCAAATCTTCCATAAGTTTACTGAGCCATAATGTATATCAATATCATTATAGTCGGTATAAGTAATGTTTTTATTGTATAAAATATTGATATATAAAAATTCTTCAACTCTATACAGAATACTAGTGCTTAGATCATCTCTTTATTCACCATCATAAACAGATATTTGGATGTAGCATGTCATTAGTTTGTCCTGTTTCAGAAATCTTTCGCCTGACTTGTCGTCAAAATCAGCAAAAATTAATTTTATAAAATATATGGCTTAGAAAACCATTTTTTGTTTGTTTAATTTCAGATTCACAAAATTAATATATGTCATATAAAAATAACACTCAACATATCGGGTAGAAATATCAAATGAACAATTTCGTCACTATTTTGAATGTCAGCATAAGAAACTAAAAATTGAAATTTGAGAATGAAGTTACTGCGTTGCAACGTGTTTATATCAGCATAGATTCTCTCACACATTACATTATTTTTCATCAAATGGCTTCGCAAGAAGTTAAAAAGGATGGACTTGATAGGCCATTGAATAGGGCTATGAGTTTCTATTTAATGATTGACTAATGCCCCAAAAATAATGCTGATGTGAATAGTTTGTAATTGATGATAACTTAAAGGTTGTTAGTTCTATGTAGTACTCTGTTAAAAAAATATTCGATCAAAAACATATTTAATAACGAGGAGCTCCTTCTTCTAACAACAGATGTCAGAAAAATCAGCAGTTTATCAATTGTCATATGTATCTTGTCTGATGTTTTACATAGGACAAACTTGAAGAACATTTGAAGCATACATGAAACAACATTTTCCAGATTGGAGAAATGAGTTGAACGTATGTTCTCACAGAAGAAACAATTGAAAACTAACTTTTTGGAAGAAATAATAAATTAAAAAATCTCCGATATCTAATCATCGATTAAATTGATTTGTTGTTGATTCCACCAAATCAGATAGTTTAATCTAGCTTGAAATTAAGTATCTGATTGGACTTAAGGTAATAGATATCGTTTTTAGAGTATAAAATGCCTAGAGCGAACTATATTAGAAAGTTTTGATACGGATTTCCATCAAGTTTCGGCCAATTCTAATAAATTTTAGAAAAACTAGTTGTGCAATTCAGAATTGGTAATCCGTATATACGTATTTCTAGCTAACTGGCCCTCATCAATACATCTGGTTGAACGAAACGTACACATACAGAGTCAGCCAAGAGAGTCAGACCATACCATTTGAGGATTCAGTTAAGAGACTTTGCGATCACATTCCGTGACAAAAAATGATCAATTCCGTCAGCTGTTGAATTTTCAGAAATATTTTTTCTGTTCCCTTGATGCTATCAAAAATTATTGACGAAACAATGCATTGCAACAAATGGGTCTAGATTCTGGCTTCTAGTGAAGAAATCTCATGTATGTGTTCTTTGAGAAACATTTCTTGTAGGGGAGTCATTTTTTCTTGCAGTTTTTTGGGTTCATACCAAAAAGTGGAAAATTGAACCCACAAAGAACAGTTTTATGCGGTGCTCCTCTATAGGATTGGTTCTACTGCTGTTCCTGTTATTTGTTTATATTGATTCACTACCTCATTTGAACTCAACTGTGGTTGAATGGTGCGATGGCTACAGCTATCGTCTTGACAACCGACACTTAGCTAAAAAACAGACAGATATAATATGTCATATGTCTGCGCATGGCTAAACCGTACTGATGGTAGCAAAATAGTTCGAATTACGTCTCTACGGTTTGCCTATTTCAAGTGTTTGTTTCAATAACTTCCTGTAGAAGATTTCAATGTACTTTAAAAACGATTTATGCCAAATTAAACTAATTTTCCATTACCAATATTATTCAAAAATTTAAATGGATTTGTTAGATGATAGCCGGTTGTTTAGTAGTTTCCACACTTGAAACCACCGCTATTGTGGATGTTGGTTCGACTCCAAATCTGGAACGTTAACACAATTACGTAGTTGATAAATTGATGGATGTAGCCATTACTACGTGCTAGGAAATCATAATGAAGACAAGATAATTGAAACTTTCTGTGTTTTTCACCCCTTTTATTTGTAAACTCGTATAAGTTTAAATACATAAGTTTGAAAATGTCCTTATAGGACGAAACATAGACTGTTTCAATTCTCTTCTCTTCACAATTCCGTAGCTAAATTCCATCAAGAAAATCCCATAAGATTCGGAATTTTCTTATAATGGTTGAGTGAGCGATTTTAGTAAAATATGAGACTTCATTACTAAGTTGACGTATGAATAATAACAAACCATGGCCTTGTCATTGAAATGACATAAAACGTGTAATTATATTTGGCAGTTCATTTTCATTTTGTACATTCACTGCACACGATAAGCTATTTCTTTATTTCGTTGAAGATATGAGAGATTTTGTACTTTTATTCTTTACGCAACACCATAATCAGTATCTTTTGTATATGCATTAGAACATGAAAGTTCTAAACTTGGTGGTAAAGTCTGATAGACGCAAAATATAAAGCTAAAAACTGTGACACTTTGAGAGTGTATAACACTTACATGCATAAACGTAAATCATGATTTCTTAAAAGAGCGAGAAGAAAACCATAGTTTATCACAACAAATAAGCTCATCATTAGTCTTATTATTCATCACTTCCTATCAACATATAGTTATCCAATTAAGTGTCCTTGACGGTATTTGTCAATAGAAAGAACTTTATACAAAATTCAGCACAATCCAAGAAGTTCCTCAATGTTTATTTGATTGAATCCCGGCTTG
Organism: Leptinotarsa defecta; assembly: GCA_015342085.1. Lineage (NCBI taxonomy): Eukaryota > Metazoa > Arthropoda > Insecta > Coleoptera > Chrysomelidae > Leptinotarsa > Leptinotarsa defecta. Next base: position 3,876 of record WOGO01004595.1, on the reverse strand, counting down.
GCATCATCTTAAACATTATATAATCATTGTTTTTCCTAATATTCAAACAATTCTCATTAAATAACAATTACTGTAAAGATAAACAGTTTGGCAATATTATTTCCATTAGCTATTTATAGCTGAGTATAGAGAGTATTATGATTTTAGATACCTTTTTGGAGCTTCATCTAATATTACATTGATAACATTATTATTATTATGAAAGGACTGAGTTGGTGCGTTTTAATAAGGATTTGAAAAAACAGCAGTTAATCATATCAATGTCCCGTCAATGTTTCACTTTGCCAGACATCTGTGCAGTTTGGAAAATTATTTGTGATTTCTCATAACTGAGTAACAGAAATAAATTCACTCGAAATATTAGCTCCTCTTCAGTACCGGACTGGTCACGAACAATAACCCCCTAACCGTAGTTATATTATAAACTTCATCAACAGTTGAATCTATCAAATTTTGAAATAAGTTCGGCTGAGGTATTAGTCTGTTTGTTCTGTTCTGGATAGATACCTAACAAGGTCAGTTTTTGGATTAGTTACAATGGCTTAATATGACTTGGGATTTAAGTACCCGAAAGATGAATTTCAGTGGTTTATATTACACAGTAACTTTTCGGAGTGAATTTTTAAGTTTGCTCTTTATTACACCTCAGCTGATTTTCTATTGATTCAGCTTTGTTTATATACCCAGAAAGCAATTAAAAAATCATTTTCGAATAACGCATAATCCAGTTCTATTAGATTTATGTTAAACTATGGTGTCAAATTTCTTGGTTTGTATGTTACGAATCGTAGCTTTTGTAAGCTAAGTGTCCTAATTCAAAAACTCTATTTCCAAACTAGATGATTTGAAAGGTACTTTCTGTTTTATGTTTGAGGAATGTTGATGTATTTGGTTCCATATACAAAACAATACTTTTCTGATTGATTCAGCCGTTGCTTGATGAAGATTCATAGTAATTTCATAAACTACACCTCACGATTTAATCTCCACAAACTTTATTTGAAATATATATCACGACATGTTTCGCTAACACAGTAACTTTGTCAATAGTGATTTGAATCACTGTCGAAACTGAGGCGTATCTTGGGCTAAAGACAAATAAACCGTACTATAAAATGGTTTAGAAAAATTGTATGAAGGCTCTAATCTTTGGATCGCCTTCGAAGGCAACTATGTTGAATAATTAAATCAAATTTTATGATTTTTTTTCTATGTTAGCCTACGAACTTTTCAGATGGTTAACATAGTAAGAAAGGCTCTTGTGGTGCAGAATATTCTGGAAATCCTGGAAGTTATATTTGAGTAATAGTATGATCTGTTAGTAAACCAAGGGGTCGTTCAAAGCTCTACTGAAAGGTTGATGCAGTTTAATTGGAAACTGATCTATAAAAGTTCTTATTGATAATGAAGTGTGGTTACTGAAATAGACGTTTTTAAACTGACAAACCCTAGAATTTTAAGACAGATTTCCACCAAACGGACTCGCTTGCGACTCGTTTCGTTATCAAAATCAGAAACGAAAAACTTGTTCGAGTCTCGAATAGTAACTCTAAACTGAACTTTCACCAAACTGACAAGGACAAGTCCGAGTTGCGAGTTTTGTTGTGAAATTGTTTGTATCGTTTCCACTACACGGAAAGTTTTCATTATGCCTGTGTTTTTATAATGGGTTGTTCTATAATCTAATCTTTTGAGCGAAAGGAGCGAAAGCGAAAACGAAAAGGTCATTGTTAGAAGACGAATAGATTATGGAACGGATAAATTAAGGCAGATTTGAGGAATGATGAGAGAATAGAATAGAGAATTGCGATTATCGAAAATGCTCATGACGAATTAACACTTCAAATAAAGCAGTAATGGCACATGAAGTTACAAATTAAAATAAAATTGTCAACTGAATAGTTGCGAGTTGTTGTCGCCGACAGTTTCCATTTCGTTGTTGACAAAAACAGTTGCCCGCGACACAATGACTTCAAAATGTTTCTAAATTTTTTTTTGTCGAAATCGGTACAGTTGCTGTTTTGTTTTGGTTTTGTCCGAACTCCGTTTACAAAAACACAGACAAAACACTCCACCTGCCGACGAGATATAGCGTTGTTGACAAGTAAAGCCGCGACACAATGTCTTCGAAATGTTTCTTGTTTTGACAACTTAAGTTTTTGTTTTGTCGAAATCGGCACAGTTGCTGTTTTGTTATGGTTTTGTCCAAACTCCGTTTACAAAAACACAGACAAAACACGAAAACTTTTTGAACTTTCCGCCTGCCGGCGGGACATAGCGTTGTTGACAAATACAGCCGAGACACAATGTCTTCAAAATGTTTCTTGTTTTGACAACTTCAGTTTTTCTTTTGTCGAAATCAGCACAGTTGCTGTTTTGTTGTGGTTTTGCCCAAACTCCGTTTACAAAATCACAGACAAAACACGAAAACCTTTTGAACTTTCCGCCTGCCGGCGGGACATAGCGTTGTTGACAAATATAGCCGAGACACAACGTCTTTAAAATGTTCCTTGTTTTGACAACTCAAGTTTTTTTGTTTTGTCGAAATCGGCACAGTTGCTGTTTTGTTGTGGTTTTATCCAAACTCCGTTTACAAAAACACAGACAAAACACGAAAACTTTTCGATATTCCCGCCTGCCGACGGGACATAGCGTTGTTGACAAATATAGCCGAGACACAATGTCTTCAAAATGTTCCTTGTTTTGACAACTCAAGTTTTTTTGTTTTGTCGAAATCGGCACAGTTGCTATTTTGTTATGGTTTTGTCCAAACTCCGTTTACAAAAACACAGACAAAACACGAAAACCTTTTGAACTTTCCGCCTGCCGGCGGGACATAGCGTTGTTGACAAATACAGCCGAGACACAATGTCTTCGAAATGTTTCTTGTTTTGACAACTTAAGTTTTTATTTTGTCGAAATCGGCACAGTTGCTGTTTTGTTGTGGTTTTGTCCAAACTCCGTTTACAAAAACACAGACAAAACTCGAAAACATTTCGATCTCTCCACCTGCCGACGGGACATAGCGTTGTTGACAAATACAGCCGCGACACAATGTCTTCGAAATGTTTTTTGTTTTGACAACTCGAGTTTTTGTTTTGTCGAAATCGATACAGGGGCCCTTTTGTTGTGGTTTCTTCCATTTGGTGGAAATCCGTTTTTAGTCGAACCGTTATTTCTCTTTCAATTTCCGTAACACCTCTGAACCGGTCATGATCATGGTTGCTGCTGTAGGTAGAATTGTCGACTTGATTACGGATGCCAGTTTATTCAATTATTCTTCGTAATATGTCGGTTTATATCGTCATGTAAATATTTTATTTCCATAGGATGAATCCTCAATTTTTCACCTTTCTTTTGACCTTCAGTGATGAAGCAGTAAACACAAATTGGTACAATTCCAAACCACTTTGTTAATACTCGTACATAATTCATATTGGATCGTATTGGTGCTTTACTTGTAAACACCTGGATAATTCATTCAACGAAATCGCGTAACTCTTGGTTATTGACCATTGACCAGCGGTCTGTTAACTAATAAACATTGCGTTATGACTCTGACCGACAAATGGCAATGACTATCAACATTCGAGGCATGAATCTCGGTGTCAAATTAAAGGCGAAGCTTACAACCTAACGATCACTCGTTTCAATGATATGCCGACCTTGCTTCCGATTTCGTAATTACTTTCCTTTCATCTTAATAGCTGCAATTCCATTGAGATTAAAATGGAGTTGATTCGGTGATACAGTTGGTCAAACAATTATAGTGTTGATTATAGTTGATTATAGTGACAATTTTTTCTTTGTGGCAAAATTTTGCTTTTGTGATGAATTCACTCTTCACCTTCTTATTTGCGGTCGGTAAATCCAACA
>WOGO01004594.1:0-13131 GCA_015342085.1 Leptinotarsa defecta | reverse complement strand
CCATTTTCAGATTCTCAGATAGTGAAGAAATATATGTTGGCAGTAGTTACGTCACTTTTTGAAGAAAAAAAAGATGTTGTCTTTGCAATTCAAAGTATTCCATTGTCAGCGAGAAATAATACACGAAGAATTGAAATTTTAGCTGCGGACATTAAAACCACTCCTCTTGAACTTCTGCAAAAGGCACCTTGCTACGCCATAGCACTCGATGAATTATGTGAGATTGTTGATGATGAACAAATGTCAATTTTCGTAAGATTTTTTGACATTGAGCGTCAGATTTTTAGATAAAAGTTGCTAGCAATATTGCCGTTGAAAGGCAACACTCGAGGAAAATACTTATTCAAGTCCATTGATGATTTTATTACGAAATATATTATCAGTTATGATAAACTGGTTTCGCTTTCAACTGACGGGGCCCCAGCAATGATTGGCAAAGAAAAAGGTGTAATGAAGAGAATCAGAGATAAAAATCCAAGTCTAATATAATATCAGTGCATAATTCACCAGGCAGCCCTTTGTGGAAAACTTAGTGCTACACTCAAAGAAGTGATGGACAACTTGGTCAAGTTGATTAATTTTATGAGATCCCATTCTGCTCTTCAGCACCGACATTTCAAAGAGTTCCTTTCTGAATGTGATTCTGCGTTTTCTGACTTACTATAACACAACAATCTTCGTTGGTTAAGTGAAGGTCAAGTTACTGAACGTTTCTGGCTAATAAAAAAACAAGAATCCTCCTTTTTGCAAAACTTGTATAAATAGGGAGCCACAAAGCACTTTGAGTTTATAAAAAACGAGCGCAATATGCTCGTTGTGGCTTTTCTGAAAGATATTTTAAAATATTTTAATTCGCTCAATACAGAGTTACAAGGAACTGGAAAATTAATATGCGATCTGATACAAAGCGTGTCTGCTTTTCGTTGTATGCTGGATATCTTTGAAAAAGTTATCGTTAAACAAGAATTTATTCATTTTCCGATTCTTGAATTTAAAAAGGAAACCTCTTAAGGACGAATTTGCTACAAGATTCCAAGATTTTGCAGAGATGGGCAAGCTATTTCCATTTCTTAAATCTCCATTTGAAATTGCAGCGGCAAAATGGACAGATGTAGCTGTCAAGTTGTTTAATATGTCAAAGCCATCACTTCAAATAGAGATAATTAATTTGTTTTTGTAAATGTATAAAACGGTATCCACTGAAGAATTTTGGGCCAAACATGTCCCAGAAAAATATGAAAACTATAAAAGGCTAGCTATCAATTTAGCCACTATATTTGGCTCAACATACATATGTGAAACATCTTTCTCAACGATGCATTTTTTGAAAAACAAATATCGTTCGAGAATAACAGATGCTTACCTAGAAGACACACTTCGAATTCGCTGTTCCTCTCGAGAACCAAACTACAAAAAACTGCCTTGAGACCGTCTGTGAAGTTTCTCATATCAATAAGAGGTCTTGTATTTCTTTTATAATTCAGAATGTGATTTAAAACCAAAATATTATGTAGCACTTTATTACCAATATTTTTTTGCTGGACCCTGTTAAAATTTTCCCGCAGTATCCGGACCCCACCTAAAACTATTTGCCGACCCCTGCTCTAAATCCTCCTGTAAGATATAACTTACCAAAATCTTCCAGCATCTCCAGGTCTATCAGTCCCCACCAAAAAAGAATGAATTCTTCTCGAGTAATGACCTAACCCCCCAATAATTAATCTGGGTTCGCTTATGACTACAGTTATCAGTTATTTTCATTCTTCTCAAGGCCGAAACATTGAAATCATTGAGAGCTACACGTTCGTTGATATAAATTTGTAAAATAGGTTATTATAGCACCCACCACTAATAAAAAGTGAGACAAATTGCTCCTTTATCCAAAGACATAATCAAACGCATATTAGATACTATTTCATGGACTAATAGTAAATGTTGATAACACGAAACTAAAAAATATGTGTTATAATTCTGTTATTGATTTGTGAATTTGTTCATAATGTTGTTAACGCTACTATCTATGTATGAATGGACTGGGACTGATTCGTTACTTGATGAAAATCACTAACACTATCCATGATAATAATCAACAATTTTCACAAACATTTTAATTTCTAGACGCGTTCCGCTTACACCGGTAGAAGCTACCCAGGAAGCTACCGTGTTGGGGAAACGCGTCTTGAAATTTAAATGTTTGTGAAAATTGAGTAATTACTATCATGGATACCATCTATGTAAAGATTTCGACCAACGAATATTTTGTAAAAGTATTACTGGCCAGTGTGGCCCTGTCCTGATTATCAAACAGGACAGGGCCGCAGTATAAACTTCATCATTAGCTCCTTCTCAGTATCTCTGTGAACTAAAGCGGAGCTATTGTTGAAGTTTACACTGGTTCGGCTTCGATCTGTTTCAGGACAGTCCGGATAATTTTTATCAATAATAAGGTTTTGTTGTAAATCGTGTCCTAAAGAAAACCGTGACGTAGCTAAGAGCGCGCGAATGTAAAATGTTCGCCGTCGCTCTAGATGTAGCGAGAATAATGCTACCGATTTCGATGAAATTGCGGCGAAAGTTTCTAGCGCATTCGATTACGATATATAAACGCTTGCCATGAGCATATAGACAGTCAAGGGGAAGTTACGGTGCGGTACGCGAGGCGATCTAGTTAGGTGATAGATATTCGAATAATAGTTGAAGTATTAGTTGAAGTGTTTATTGTATTTTGAGTGAAATAAAGTTAAGTTTCATTATTGTTCAGCGTAGTCAATTATTGATCAACCCACGGGGAAAACATAACAGTATGTAATGAAGTGTGTAATGCACCAGTCCTGTCGGTGAAACTGGCAAAATGATCTTGAATGATTTGAGAACAAGAATTCAATACGGCACAAGAATTAGAATAACAAGAAATGAAAATGAAATCTAGTACTTCGGGGAAAAAAAAGCTAATTTTACTGCCAGTTACTGACTTCAAGCTTTGCCCAGTAAAGATGAATAGGCCTTTAAGATCGTATAGATCTTATCGTGGTGTCAATGAAATAACTATCTATCTACAACAACATATATCTAACAACAACTATCTACAACCTGATCAAAGAATATGGACTTCCACAACCAGTGGTAAATATGTCAAAAATATTTTCTGAGTTTTTTGGCCATGGAACGCATGTTTTCGTGCCTGGCGTTACGTCTGCCACTGGGGTTGATAAAATCAAAGATGATGCACATAGAGTTGTTCTTTCAGCCTTCAGCAACACCGGGACTATACCTCATGTTACCTCATCGCTTTTAATTATGTTTACGGCACTTGCAGACACAGACTATGGCTAACAAAGCCGGACAATAGCTTTGACACAGTCTATTACAAAATTTCAGGAAAAGAACGAGGTCAAGACAGTTCATGAGAAGTTCATTAAATCAATGGAAGGGTTCAAGATGGTAAATAAATAACTCCAAAAAACCGATGAGATATTGAATAACCAAAACCATCTGTTAAAATGTGTTTGTTAACCGAACCGAGCATAACATGATGCAAAAATTTCATGGGTAGAAAATTCAAGTAATCAACTGTGGAATATGGATAACTATAGATCTGACTTCAATAATAGTATACAAGCCAGGCAGTATATTTTGACAGTCATTTCCTCCCGAACGATAACGTAGAGAATACTTAGAGATAGTCGTGCAGAGAATCCTCGCAAGCGTCAGCTGGCGCTTAGTGGGTGGGTAGGGCCGTAGTAGCCGCCCACTCATGTAAAAAAAACTATTTTGCAATCATTTCCTCCCGTCTGAAAATTTGTAAAACGACACTTTAGACAATTATTTTACGTTTCAAAAAAGTCAGCTGACCTTACCGTGGTGAATTATGTGTCAGCTGGTCACACAAACATGTAAAAATAATTCTCTGTGGTGATTTCCTCTCAGCTAAAAATTTGTCAGATGATAGTTAATATGCTAGTTTGATTGAATAAAAACGTCAGCTGGCTCTATGTTGGTGGAAAGGTCGTCAGCTGATGGTGAAAAAGGTGCGGCGCGGGAGCCAGGCGTGAGCACTAATCGCCTAATTGAATACGTCAGCTGACGGGTTTTCCCCCTTCATATTGCCAGCTGATTTTTTTTATCATCAATGATATCGTATTAACAACCATCTGGCAAATTTTCGACCAGGAGGAATTAACGTATCTCGAGTTATTCTCATTGCGCGTTATGCGCGCGTACAATGATGAAATTTTAGTATTATATTTACATGAAATAATATTATATAAATAATTAAAAATAATATATGAATAATATTAAGGTAGTTTTAAATTACAAAAAAAAATACATATATCATTTGTTTATTATACCATATTACCTCCATGACAGCTGCTTAGAGAAAGCCCCCTTCCCCCGTTTTACATCAAGAGCACGTGGAAAGAGACCGTACAAAAAATAGAAAGGAAACTGAGACAGTATAGAAAGAATCATTTGAGAAGAAGCACAGTAACGGTTGAACGAAATATTAAAATGTCCAACGTAAAACCATTTTGCGTTTTTTGTCAAAAATCAACTTTATAATTAAAAATGTTCAGTGAACAAAATCTGTGCAAGTGCAGTGAAATATTAGCTATCCGGAAAATTAATAATTTAGCTGGAAAAAATGCAGTACTTCCTGCACAGCCTAAAGGCCGGGACACACCTGTCATACACACCCTTCAGATCCGACTCATACAGTCGGACGAGTCGGGAAATGGTTGCAATGGTATCAAGCCGGAGTGGTAAATCGGAACGATGTAAACTACTCTATTCGGACTAAAGCTTAAGTACCATTTCTCTCTCAGTCACTCGTCTGTCTGTATGATCGGAGTCGGATCGGAAGGGTCTATGATAGGTGTGTCCCGGCCTTAATAACTTCCAAATGTACCACAGCGACTGTTATCGTCGCTTCACAGCGTTGCCGCCGAAATACAGAGAACCTGCATCAGCAGTAACATCGGAAACGGCCTCTCCTTCAACTTTACCGTATGTATATAAATTATTTTTATTTATTGTTCATATTATTTCTATATTGTATTACATTTCGTACAATATGAAAATATAATATTTAATATAATTTTGAAGATTATATATTTTTTGCTAGGCAAAATTATTTTTTCAATAGAATTTCATTAACAACCAACTTTTAAAAAAACTTACTTAGATCAAAACAGAGTTATATTGGTTTATACAATGGAGCCAACTGAAAGAGCGAAATGAAACTGGCATAAAAGTCATTCAACAACCACAAGTTGGAGGCGGCAGATAGGTCAGACAGCGACTGTGATACTGAATCAGATAGAGATGAGAGAAACACAAGCCAAAGTGAAAGTGAAATAGAATAATGATGTAAAATGTAATTCAATGGTTCTTTCCAATACATTTTTATATACATTTCAGTTTTATTGGACAATAAATTAATGAATTCATTTAATATTTTTTCATTTATTCATTTAGTATGGATTCAATTTAATTAAAATATTATAATAATATTATTTCATCCTAATATTTTCCGTAATAATAAGTTATGCATTGAAATGGACGATCAACGCTGAATCCTGGTCACCGCGTTATATCTTATATACCTTTCATTCATTATAATCTAAATTAATTAACCAATTTATAATATATATTCTTCATTTATTTATTTAATTATTTATGAATTGTACCTTATTTGAATTTGATCCAAAATGCGTGTGTTAAAAAATTGCAATTCTCGAGAATATTGATTTCCATGAGAATAACCCTGGATAAGTTATTTCCTTCCGGCCGAAAATTAGCCAGATTACTGTTAATTCGATATCTTTAATAATAAAATTCAGCTGGCAATATGAAGGGAGAAAACCCGTCAACTGACGTATTCAATTAGGCGAATAGCGCTCACGCCTGGCTCCGCGCCGCACCTTTCACACCATCAACTGACGACCTTTCCACCAACATAGAGCTAGCTGACGTTTTTATTCAATCAAACTAGCATATTAACTATCATCTGACAAATTTTTAGCTGAGAGGAAATCACTGAAGAGATTTTTTGTATGTTTGTGTGACCAGCTGACGCATAATTCACCACGGTAAGGCCAGCTGACTTTTTTGAAATGTAAAATAATTGTCTAAAGTGGCGTTTTACAAATTTTCAGACGGGAGGAAATATTTGAAAACATTTTTTTTACATGAGTGGGCGGCTACCACGGCCTCACCCACCCTCCGAGCGGCAGCTGACGTTCACGAGGCTTCACGGCACTACTCTCTAGAAGCATTTCATAAGTTATTGCTTGAGAGGAAATTGGTAATGTAAATCTGTTGCTGGCTTGTATAAGAGAAAAGAAATATAGAACGGATTTCTGAAAATCCAATAGGTGATGAGAAACCGTATAAACCCAATTCTTCGGTCTGAGCGAAGTGATTTAATGTCAGTCGATCGCTGCCAGAAGAAAACAATGAATGATATCTGCTCCAACTTCATAAAAATTATTTGATATACAGACTGAATAGGGAAAATTCAATGTTCATATATTTCAAAGTGGTCGTTTTGAATGGAATTTTTCTTTCCAGTTTGTATCCATACATCATTTACATGCTTTTTATAAAGAGTTTATTTTGAACTTTCTTCTTTTCTTTGGATGTTTCCCACTTTTTTGTATGAAGATGAAGAAGTAGAAAGTCAATAAGCTTTTTCCTGAAAACTAATCTTTCCTGAAAAATATCTCATTTTCAATTCAAATGACTAGAACTCCCATTAAATTATGAAAAAAAAATGATGCTTTTACTACCTCCAAATGGATGGAGACTTTGTTCACGAGATGGTGTTGTTACTAGTTAACAATCTTTCTCTCAGACGAAGGTCCCAAGCACACTGCAGAGTGTAGAGTGCAACAGACTGTTGGTTGACACTGGAAGTCACAGTATTCTTGAAATGACCTGAGACTTTATGCCTCCAACTGTCTTATAAAGTACGAACTGCCTTATAAAGTATTGTTCCCGAGTAGAGGACTGGATCCTCCGGGAGGAGGAAATATTAAGAGCAGATAGTTGTTGGTTTACAGATGAATCAAAAACACCTGCCGGTTCCGGTGCAGGTGTTTTCAGTCGCAGACCCAGGACAGAGATATCAACCTGCCTAGGAACCTATGCGACTGTATTTCAAGTGGAAATTTACGCTATTGAATTGTTTGCGGAGAGATTGGAAGAATCCAACCTTGTACACAAGTCAATAAAAATATTCTCGGACAGTCAAGCGGCGTTGTTAGCTCTTGGCTCCTACTCAGCAACGTCTAAATTGGTAGCAAATTGCCAAAAACGACTCTCCTCAATAGAAAGACAACAGATTGTATCTGGCCTAGATTCCTGGTCATAGTGGCCTGGCCTGAAGCTGCTGACTCCCTTTCAAATGAGAATGCTGCAAGCAGCTTTATAGGACAAGAACCTATCATTGGTATCGCTTTAGGCTTTGCCAAACAAAGATTGAACACCTGGATGGCAAGGAAATTCATGGACTTCTGGAAGAATCTTCCAGGATTGGATCACTCCAAGGCGTATATTCACCCTTAGAAATTTGATATTAAACAGTTGTTGGACTACAGTAGGGATGAACTACGATGTCTACAGGTCACTGTCATTTGAATCATCATATGCAGAAACTCAGACTGTCGGAAGACAGTGTGTGTCGCCTCTGTTTGGAAAATGATTAAACATCAGAGCTCATACTTTGTGCCCGCCCCACTGGAGACCGAATCAGGTTTTTAGAGTTCGGCAGAGCCGTACTCTTACCATCTGACCTGAAAGACCATTCACCATACAAAATAATCGACTTCGTTAAGAAGCTGGGTTTATTTGTTAGAGTGTAAATAGGTGTGAGCCACAATAAACCCTTGCGGGTTGCGGTGGAGGGTCGAATAGATCCACTCACTTTGGACCTAACCTAACCTAACACTGCTGTTTGGGTCGGATCATTCCTGCATTGATGAGAGGTATAGCCTCAGAACCGGTCTGTAGGTGATCTATTCGATTGATTTCACCAAGGTACTACTGCTAGATGAACAAGAAACATCTGCAAGACTAATCTCTGTGAGGTATTTTGCATAAATGTCTGTCGAATATAATTCAATACCAGCAGGCACTTATCTGAACCTACTGTGTAGGTACGTTGAGTGAGATGACTATTTCGAGATTCCATGTCCAATTATTTGTTTTTTTTATAATTGTTCATTGTTTTCAAATTCAATTCAGACAAAAAGTCATATTTTGCCATCGATTTAACTCAATGCTATAATATTATATTCAACCATTCAGTAGACGCACTGGTCTAGTGGACCTGGCAGGACTTTGATCGGTGTTTCGAAAAAGTTTTCGGGAGTATATAGAATTCTCGATTCGTGTATCTTTCACTTATGAAATGAATCATTAATAAATCAAATTGTATTCGTTTTTTGACTGTGCTTGAATACTGAGTACATAAGGCGAACTGGTGTGGTGAACCGTGTGCGATTACTGTTGTCATGATTGCCCGATGACCATCCAAGAACCAATTACGGACAACGTCAAATCATCCGTAGGATGACGATGGGTGTTTCAATCGCATCACTGGACAACGGAAATATTACCAATTTCAGACTCCCGGGTATCCCCAAGATATTCTGCATATAGGTTCGTTCCAATCAGCGTCAGAAACAGTTTCTGACAGTCAGGATTTTGCGCAGTAATGTGATTTCATTCCAACGTGAGTTTCCAACCATTAGTAAACTATCAGTTTTCTGTTCCATCCAAGTTTCAAACCTTTTCGAAATCTATCAGAATGGTTTCAGGATTATCTTCTAATCATTAATCTGACGCATGCGTATTCCGTATTACTGTTTCTGTTTTATGTTCATGCAACTTGCAAACAACATAACCTGCAAACATTGTCATAAAATAAATTATGTATTTGCTGACGCAGGAAAAATTAGGAATTCTTTAAGTTAACCCAAAATATGAACATCTTAATTCACACAAATTAATTATTGCGGTGACCTACTTACCTCCCAGTACCATGTTGATTAGTAAATAGAATAGAGATATAAAATACTGCAACCTTCTTTTACTCTCCAGAAATACACTTGATTAGATTTATTTTTAAAGGCTATGTTGAAATTTCATGCCAAACTTCAGTTGAATTGTTCCAATCAGAAATTTCAAATTAATCAGAAACCAATATTTAACAGACATGCGCGTTAACAACGATTTACAAACTGTTGGAAATCTGTTGGTGACTCAAGGTTGGAACGAACCTTATGTCAGTAGAACAAAACAGGGTTATTACTGATATATTAGGGATCAAAGAAAGAACAGGATTAAGCACACTCTGTACCTGTCGAAAATATAAAACACGAATCTCGTCAGATAATGCCTGTGATCACTTTTATTATTAAATATGATTATCCCGTGAATATCGTGAGCATACCATGAAGGATATAACGGGAACTGTATAACATATCTGCAAGTTCTTATTTCTTAATTTAAATGTTCTCAAGTTATCATGCATTTGTCATCAGTCATTATTATTAGTCATATAATTTCAATTTTCTTTTTCGATGCCAGAGAAATGTGCTAGTTTCGCAATTCTTTTGTCCAGTATTCAATGGTATCTGGACTTCTGACTCTAGAAATTCCAATAAATCACTCACACACATTCTTAGGGTCATTTGTACGAGTCTATCCTGACAATATCGTTGTCAGAATATACAAATGGTCAAGGAATTTGTCTTTATCCTTCTAACAAGCTAGTCCACTTTTCTCCCTTGAAAGAAATAACGGAAAACCAAACTATCTTAAACCGGCAACCATTTCAAGCAATAAATAATTTCAATTTAATATGATTGGATTATCAAACATCTAGCCGTCATTGAACGATCAAATACAAAGAATTGATATTGTACTGCTCAATAGAACAATATCCATCTCACACTGGAATGAAATGAATGTGAAACTAATATGTTTTTCTATATATTACGAGAAAAAATCATACGGAAATCATCAGACATTGTGAAAAAAATAATTTTTAAATGAAAACTGGATGAACTTCCAATTTTCTTCCAACTGCCAACCAATGAAAGTCGACGACAACCGAACCGCCATAACTCATTTGCATTGATGTGGGAAACGCAAGTCATTTGAACACACCCGATTTATGGAAAAAGGATAGCACTGGTATACAGGTGTTTCGATTGACAACAAACATTACCAGGCTTAGGTAGGTATTTATTGAGATACATGATTGAGATCAGATCCAATGAGATGTTTCATAACAAAGTGGAATAATAATAATAAGAATTGTTTTTCGCATTCGCAATATGTAACGGTGATGAAAAACTAGAAGCGTTCAGAAGTAGATGCTCCTTTCGGCAGTACATTTCCAGCACACCCAAAAAAATATTTGCTTTATTCGATGCAAAATTATTTATACCAGTAATACGGAAGTACAGATCGGAAGAATCAAGTAGAAGGTCCCTATTATCAAGATAATCGTACCAAAACAGTAACTGTACTAGCTTACCAACATATTTATGTATTCAATAGAACCACTGGTTGTACAACAACACTTTTAGGAACAATAAAAGAGAGATGAAAAGAAATTCCGAAATTTCACAAAATCTAGGAGGGCTGTATTCACTGTATTCGACTATGCATCATGGAGACACCTTCGATGTAGAACTTTAAAAACCAGAATCATAAAAAATAATAATTCAAAAAGCAGGGTTGATCAGTTAAGTGCACAGTATAATGTGGCACGTTGTAGTAGAAGATGGTCGATATTCATTTTTACAGTTTGAGTATACTCGTACTGAATCTAACAGGAATACAATGTTTCGTGATTATGTAACCTGTTAAACTCGATAAAAACAAGAAGACAATTTCTGATGAATGCATATATTCCAAGGAAAAGAAGAATGAGTTCGAAAGAGATTTGGCACTCGGGACAATGATTCGATACATATTATTAGAAATCCAGAAGAAATTGGAAAATGTGACGAAGTTGAAATGAAACTAAAAACAAAATATTTCTGTGCGTTCAATAGAAAATATTTATGTTTAGAGCATGTTACTCCGATATGTGACAGCAGAGATGAAAAGTCCAAAAGGTAGTTTATTCTTCTACATCCCCTAAAAAATCAATATGAAAATAAATACAGGGTGAGTCAATAAGATTCCCTCGGTCCATTGTTATCAGGGAAAACAATTTTTCGAATTGCTCAGTACATAAATACGTCATTCGATTCGATATTTGCCAAGTTGTTTCGGAAACAATATATGGGGTGCTCGGGAAAACCGGTCAAGTTTCATTCATTTTCAAACCGACATAATTCAACTTTTTCAAATGAAACACTCTGTATTTTTACATATGTATGAAATGATTCAACATTTCACTGAATTTTTATCAGAGGTATACTATACAAAAATCAGATAGTTTACAAATTATACCCAGTTTTATTAATTGTTGTAACTATAAAAAATTTATTTATTTACATTCCTTACTCAAAATTTTTTCAATATGAACAATAACGCCTAATTTTTTCATTGAATGTACAAATGATGTTCAAAATGGCGACCATTCTCTGCAACTCATAATGGCACTCTTTTTTTGAACGAATTTTCACAAAAATTCCTTAGAGAGCTTAAAGAATATGGAATCGAATGACGTATTTATACACTGGGTGTTTTATTCAAAAAAATATAACTTTGGTTGGCCACGCTCGGCTGAATCATCCAATATGCGAGAAAATAATTTTAAAAGATGGTATTTATCGATATGACTGTAAAAAAATGAGCAGTTCGAAAAACTGTTTCCTTTGGTACCAATGGACCGAGGGAATCTTTTTGTTGTGTTGTGGAAAAAATGTATAAATAATATATAATGCATTTCATTGATTTCAGGTGGTGACTACTTGTCATAGAATAGAGAATAGAATATCCTTTATTCGCCATAAAAAATACAAAAGTATTATAAGGTTTTGTCAAATATCATATACCATAAGAATACCATAAAAACACTAAGTTAATAAATAAAAAATGAACAAGTTCATATTTTATAAAGAAAAGAAGTTGATATGAACGAGTATCCTATCTTGCTTCATTTTCGAGTAACAGGGTGTCACAGTTTTACTAAAAACATTGTTCTTCAATAAAACTAGGTGTATTTGTTAGTAGTTATAAGGGGATTATTATCCGTAATTAGATATCACCCGAAGACTATTGTGGATACTAACAATCGAAACGTCGTGAAGTAACTTGGTTTGGAATCTTTTAATTTTCATTTCTGGTTAATAATTTTTAATTTTCATCTCGCGGTAATAGATCAATTCATTTATTTTTTGATTGTTACTTGTATTTTATTCCATTGTAATTTCAGTTTTTTTTGCGTAATATAATTATTATTTTGCAGCTAATATTTTTAAAGTTTTATATATTATTTAAGGGATTTCAAATCAATTTATATCATATTACTCAATGGAAGTGTGAAAAAAAATTCTTCACAAATATTCGATAAAAGTGCAGATCCTGTTTGGGTAATGAATATACGGCGTGACTCACGGTATGTGAGTGACAGGATTTTTCTAAAAATTCCTTCCACATCTTACATTTCCTGTTCTATCAATATAAAATATTTTCAGCATTGCGGCGTTGCCACTTCTATCAGAAAGTCCTAACAACTTTATTTTTTTAAATAGAACACCCCGTATATTAACACATTTTTGGAATCGCTCTTTTATTATAATCATTTTTGAGGACGTGCTAAAATTACGATTATTTTCATTATGCATAAAAGTAGTCAAAAGTCCTTTTTTTCAAATGAAACTCCTTGTATATTACTCGATAAATTGAAAGATGATGAAGAATGCTTCAAGATGATATATCATGTCCCTATACCCAATTCATAAAGTTTTCTCAATGAAGTCACTTCCTCTGCTAAAATTATTTTTTTATGAATTTGGTTTTAGGTACCATTTGAATTATCAAGCTTATAGCAGTTCGGTTACCTTTATAAGTAATTTACAAAGAGTTATCGACGGTGTTTCGAATCATCTTCCAAAATGAATGCAAATATCGATTATTCAAACGAAGTTCTTATGAAATTATTTA
>WOGO01004593.1:0-13132 GCA_015342085.1 Leptinotarsa defecta | reverse complement strand
CGGCAGATCCGTACTCTCACCATCTGACCTGAAAGACCACTCACCATACAAACTAATCGGCTTCGTTAAGAAGCTGGGTTTATTTAGCCGAGTGTGAATAGGTATGAGCCACAAAAAACCGTTATAGGTTGCGGTGGAGGGTCAAATAGACCCACTCACTTTAGATCTACCTACTTACCTACCTACTATCAACTGGTGCGTCATGCATTGCTCAATTATGGAAAAAAGCATGAAATGAATGGCATTGTGATGTTTGAAGAATAGCAGAGTGGATCAACTATTTCAAAATATAAACATGTTAGTTAAAGTGAATAATTGGTGTTTATGGGTAGTTTTGTGAAACTTGCAAACGTAAGGTAGGATAACTATATGTTGTTGTTATACATAGGGTATTTTCCATTTATATATGTGATGGATGAAAGGAATGTTCAATGTTGACGAAGATGTTACTTGACCATGAGAGAATGTTTTCATTTCATTGTTATTAGACCTTCTCAATTTCGAGAATGTTTTGTGTTTGTATGAAAATGGTTGACAATGTATTATGGTGCATTTCATTAATTCGGACTTCTATTGTCTAGTATGATATAAATTGATTTGAAATCCCTGAAAGAATCAATAAAATTAAAAAGATTAGCGAAAAATATAACAATTATATTAAGCAAAAAAACTGAAATTACAATGAAATAAAATACAAGCAACATTTGAAAATTGAACAATTACCAAAAAATAAAAACCGAAATATTTCAAGCTAAGTTACTTCACCCGCAGTCATCTCCCGAAGACGATTGTGGATACTAGCGATCGAAACGTCGTAAAGTAAGTTGACTTGAAATATTTTAATTTTCATTTCTTGTTAATTTTTCAATTGTTGCTGGTATTTTATTTTATTATAATTTCAGTTTTTTTTTTGCTTAATATAATCGTTAATTTTTTTAGATAATATTTTTAATTTTATTGATTCAGAGATTTCAAATCATTTTATATCATATTAGATAATGGAAGTCCGAACTAATGAAATGTTTTGTGTCTTGAAATGTGTACTCTATATTTTGTTATGTTACCCAAGGTTTATGGCCATCTTATGCAGAGTGATCTGACCCCAGGAAAATAAAGATCTCTAAACACAACCAATTCAAACTTAGGAAGAATTGCGAAACTGCGTAATAGTTTCCTGCATAATAGTTTGTGAGTCAATGAGAAGGAGGACTGGAACTTGTATACTTACATGAAGGAGACATTTTGAACAGTTAATTCGATTTGGGTATTTTTTGTTCGTAATAGTTTTGGTTTTTAAAATCAATGGGTACCCAATACAAAAAATAAACGATTTACAAGTAGTATACAAAAATAAATGAAAACTTATAAAAATCTTGTATAGATTATTTAGTTGCCACAATTATTGAGAATAAGAGAAAAAATCGAATAGAGACAAGCAAATGAATACATTTTATTTTCTACCTCAAAAACCATTCAACTGACAAAAGAAAGGCAGAAGAGCATTAATTACTAAAATAATATTCATTTGGAAAAGGGCGGTGGCGTATCATGATTTTGATAAAATATATAGCAGGGCATGGTAACAGGGACGCCACTGATGAACATTAAGAAAACCTTTGCTATGGAAAAAAATGTTTAGTTTCAGAGAGATTGGGGGAGAAATGGTGATTTTGTATAATTCAATATCCTGTATCTTGGAAATTTCGTGCAGGGTACCTACCACTATGGCTTACAACTGGTACAACAACAAATTGTTTTCATATTAGGTTCTTTCCTCAAATTCTTGGATATGTTGTCAGCGACTAATGAACAATTATTCTTATTCAGTGTGTTATTAGTTGCCCAATACCACTGATGATACCTATGTCAGGTCAATATGCCACTATTCAGTGTTGGATCACTAGTGCTTTGGTACAACACTGTTTGTGATGTTTATATTATTTATCTGCCACAGGATAAAGGTCTTTTAAATTTCCTTTTCTACGTGTACTACTTGAAACTGATTTTTATGTCATCTTTCATTGACCGTACTACTTTTTTTGTACACTTACTAACTTTATGTCTTCAATTTCTATAATTTTTCCCAACATTGTAAAAAATTATCGGGGTGAACAAAACACATTTAGTAAGTTTACGCGCCAAATTACGAAAAAAGTTGACTAGCCCATAGATTAATTAAATGTAGATCAAATCTGGTCGATACAACTGCTACTATCTGGAAGTGATTGTTCTACTAGTTCCCAATGAAATAGCTATCGGCATATTCATAAAAATATTAGGAATGGCACATAGACTCTATTTGGTACAAAATCTTAGATTCTAAACCTGGCACATAGACTAATCAAAATTTATTCTTTATTCAATTAATTTCATAATATATATTACACATTACTCAAATAACTCGGTCATCGTTTATAAAGTACTCTTTCATCCATAATAGTTGTAGCATTTTCAGTTATATAGAAAATTACCCAAACGATTCTACAGTTCACTTCGAAGAAAATTGTCTAAGGCCATGATCACAGAAAAATATTTGTTTGCTTTCATGAACTCAGTGGAAATCAAATCAGTCCTTCACACATGCTTTTTAGATGTATTTTAATAATCTTCACCTTTATATTTGTTCAAACTGTTTTTAACATACGTGTAAGGCATCAATGAAGTATTCTAATGATATTAATGAATGTAGAAAAAATGAGTTCATCGAAACTCTGATGTAATCAGTTTTAAGCCATTGACAAACTATCGACTTATACACCAGGAACTATAATTTCAAAAATGTTTTGATTCCGAGAAGACATACTGTTAGAGAGCCTTCATCTTGCATTACTTGTGGATCTCTATTGAAAATAGATATTGTAATGAATCTGAAGCCGGCCCTGACCGATATCTCAGCGAGCAAACGCATGACTCATTGGGAATGCACTCGATGAGCCACCGCGAATAATCTAGACCGAAATCCCTAGAGAGATCCGGAGCATTCGTTGACGATATAAAAAGGCCGCTCTCCGTCCCAAGCAGTAGTCTGTACTTAGAAATTGAATCGTGCGTGAAGATCTAACTGTGAAGATAAATTAAGCGTTAGTTGCTAAGTGTTGTACATAAATTAGTTGTGATAGTGAAATATTGTTAAAAATAAATTTGTTTAAGACAATTCTTTAATTCGTTACAGTAATATAATATCCGTATAGGACGGTTTGTGATAAATTGATAAATAATCTTTGTTGTTCATTCTACTAATTGTTAAGTCCAAGAAATTGATCGAGTTGTCTGCTTGCACTTCAATAGTGAATATGTTTTCATTAATTTTGTTAATATCCCAATGAAAAGTATCTAATTGTCACTTAGTACCTGTATAATATCCACATATCTATACCAATATAAGAAATTCTCAATCAAATGATGTTTAAAAATCGACTTCTATAAGTTACCAATGAAAATTTTTGCGGAAATTGCCTATAGAACAAGTAATACGTTGGGAAAGTTAGTTAAAAATAGTAGACAAAACATCCAAATTCGAGAAATCAGGAGTATATAAATTAAAGTGTGCTAAGGTATATATTGGTCAAACTGTGTTAGCGAAACATGTCGTGATATATTTTTCAAATTAAGTTTGTGGAGATCAAATCGGGGTGTAGTTTATGAAAAAATTACAAGATACTCACCTATTTATTATTATAATTTGTCCTGTAGTAGTTGTTCTTACAGGGCAGGTGAATTCCACTGTACTCACAGGCTGAGGCAAGTCTGCAGCACTGCCTACTAATTGTAAATGCAAATGTATAGATCCGTTCACAACACATTTGACCTGCAAACAATGTATGTGTCCAAGTTATTAGAATATTAATAATCAAAGATTTTTGAGTCATGTAATGTCAAAAGGAGTTTATGTAAAATACCTACACTTTCATGAATTCCAAAGTCTTTGCAAAGAAGAATTTTTTTAGTAAAATACTCTCATCCCTGTTCATACAAAATGCAAGATGCTAATTTTGAGTGATTAGAGAAAAAGTTGAAAAAGGCTTTTTATCGACTTATTTTGGAATTTCCAACTTCAGATAAACAAAACACTTTTCGGTGTGAAAAAAAATTACGCGGGATGAACTTAAAAGTTTGCCTTTTCTACACCTGTATGAAGTCCCTTATTATTTTTTTTTAGATTATGAGAGGTGAATATCCCCTAGAAAGCTCGATACCCCTAATACATACCCCTAATACAATATTTTACTTTCTCAATGATCCTTCCCGAACAAACGTAAAATGACATGCTGTCAGAGAAAGGCTTTATGTTTTATCGATCTTCTTTGTCATTCATTTCATAGTTGGTGATTAGTTGATAGATATAAACTTCTTTTTTTTGAGGAGCTATCAAAAATAATTCAAAGAAACCAGAATATTTGTTTAGGGCAAAACACGAGAACTACAGGAAAATCCTTAAAGCGCTCTAGAAGCGGTGCCTGTGCTATCTGACATCAAATCTCCAAGAATCTTGAAACTATCATTTTCAGTATAAGAAAAGGTTTTTCCAAAGCTCAAAGTTATGATGTCGATTTTTGTAAAATTCAGTCTGGTCTACTATCATAGCTTCTTTGTAAAACTTATTAATTCCTTGTATTTTGGTTTTTACTTATTCACCAAAGTCTATTCTCAGTAAGTCCAGTGATTTCAAAATTTGAAATAATTCATAGGAAAACAATTTCCAATTGTTTTGATGAAAATTATAATCGGAACAATAATTATATATGTCTATAACCAATGGTTTCAAATAAGGGGAACAATGTAAAAAATAAATGTAGAATGACTCGGAAATCATTTGAAAAAAAAATTCCTAGAACTGTACGAAAAGTCATACTTCATAAGGTTGACCTTAGGTAATAGCTATGTATTTTATTCTGAGTAGGTTTACCTCACGTAACTTATTCAAAATGATATGCCTGAGAATCTTTACAGGCTTATTCAAGTAACACTTCTTTGAGAGATTTTCAGTCAACAGTTCGAAAAACCGTGACACGTGTTTAAATATACATCAGCTTTTATAAATTCCTACCTTATTCCTACCTAATAAATTCAGTACAATAAAATTTGACTATTCTACGAACAAACTCATATCAATTAAGATATTGTTACGTATTCCCCGTGGTTTCGACAATAATTTACCACGTTGTATATTTGGACTCAACTTTATTTCATTACTACACTGCCAGTTGAACACAAAAACTAACTAAACTTTAGATTTATAATCAATGGCCTTTGATCTATAGCCTTATTAGCTTCCTTCGTACCACACTTTTGACTAGACTCCTCTGTCTATTGGTAGTGCTTATATATCCCGATGGAAGTCTCCGGAAGCCGATAGGAATATTTTCAAAGTGGCGCGACACTTAGAACCATCGAGGAGCACAAGTAGAGTTGAGCGCGACCTTGGCCAAGTCACAGTAGATCGACGATGACCAGTGGCGGCTGGCGTTATTTTTTTCAGGGGATGATTCACAAAAATATACCGTGATTACCAATTCAATTTTTACAAAACAAATTCAATGATGGGATATTTTTCAACTCTATTTAGTCATAGAGAAACAGTTCCAAATTCTTGAATCCACCGATTTCTGAGCATTCCAAAATATTGTGTTTTCAACCTTTTTCATCCAAAGCGATACGTCGTAATCATGATTCAACTCATGCACTTCGGTAAAAAGATGGTTTGCAATTATTGAATTGGTATTCTCTTTCAAAAAACTATTTCTATTTTATTATTCTGTTCAAGAAAGGTCTTCCAGTTTGACCAATATAAATTTTGGGACGAGAACTGATACACTCTCGATACAAAGAATTCAGAACTATGCCTTAATAACTAAATAGATTTCTCTTCATTGAATTTGTTTTGTAACGATGAAATTGGTGATTAGGGTAAACTTTAACCAAGATAATATGTGATCTCAGATAATTTTGTATTTATTATGTTCTGTTTAATGAGTTTGCTCCTAGAATGGTACACATTTATTGTGTGGTAAATTTATCACGTGGAAATTTGCTAAGTAGTAATAGTCATTAAGATTCAAACAATATATTATATAAATAGCACGATATAGAAATTGTTAGATAGTACTGAAAAAGCCTGAAAGAGCTAGAAACACGTGTCGCGGTTTTGAATACTGGTTACGAAAATTCTATAATTAAGTGTTGTTCTATCAATTTCATCACATTTCTTCACAGAAATTTTTGTTATCTATAAGAATGGGGTAGATGAAGTTGAGTACGCACTTTTTTGAAAATTTGGCATAGGGCGGCTTTAGGTTCGAAGCTAATCCAAATTTTCATTTCTGATTTCGGAGTAATGAATCCTTCGGTTGGGTATAATTTGAAATCACCTGAAGATTCCTCAAATGACCATTTGAATCTGAAAATTAGATATGTTATAATCGTAAAGGAGATTTTTTGGGTTTTTGTCAGCCTTATTAGGAGTGTGATTGATAGGTTGACCAGTTCCACTTCAACCACCTTTAAGATGGTTGAGGTGAAAAGTTCAGGATGAAATTAAAAAAGCTTCCAGACAAATAATTCGTAGGATGTTGATGTAAAATGGATATTGGATCAGTTTAAAAGTATCAACATTCTTTAGAAGAGACCAGGTTCTTTTTCCTGAAAGTATACAGGGTGTAACATATGGAATACGTCACTTGAATATTTTAACGTACTTTTATGATAGACCGTGTATTTTGGTTATAGCATACCTTCCTCTCGTGTCGCCTGTATTTTTCAATAATACGTTCAGAACACGTTTGCAGCCAATTACGACGTTAGAAAATGTCAATATCTGTTTATCTAGCGAAAATGCAGGTGCTATACAAGAACCTTTTACTATGCATAGGGGTTCTGAGTGATCTTGAACGTTGTAGTATATCTGGAAAAACACAGTATATCAAAGCGTACCACTCATTAAGAAAATCCTACATGAAAAGAAGGCGTATCAATATATAGAGAATAGTCGATTTTTTAAGAGATAAGGCATAAGAGAAAATAGTTCAGTTGTGATGCAATTATTTCGTTTTTGGGCTCGGAATTTATCTAGTTGCCTCTGCGATAAAAACTGCAGGATAGACAGAAAACAAATAAGCTTATTTATGTACTAGCCTTTCGACCGCATTTGGTCAATTTCTTTTTGTCAACAGTTGACAGGAATTTTCGTGGAGATGCGCGGCAGTGAGTGCTGCGACCCCTGGTTTTTTTCCAATATTTTTTGTTCATTTGAAAACATCAAGTTCGCCTCCTCCTCGGGAGACCTTTTGTTTTTTTTCACATACATGGCCCCCTTCACGTGGTTGTTCGACCACGCCGGCCTGAATACCGGCGTGAATAAAGGAAGCCCTCACTTGATATTTGATAAAAGTTTTACATTTCAGCAGTTATAACCTGACCTTAAATTTTCATCGAAAAAGCATTCATAGCGATGAGGCTCATTTCTGGCTGACAAAACTGTCGAATTTGGGACGGTCATTGGGTCATCGGTCCATATTTCTTTGAGGCCATCACTGTCAACGGCGAGCACTATAGATCTGCTTAATGAAATATCCTATTTTTGTTAACACACTTTCAGTTTGAATTTTCCTATTACAGCCAATATATCTCATGAAATATTGGCTGTACCTATTCAATACGAAGGTTCGAAATAGATGAACACTTCAATCTAGCAGACCACTATTATAATCTTTATGCAGTCATTGTTCACTGTGGTTCTGGCGTTGAATTTGGTTTTTCATACGCCTTGGTCAAAGACGAAACGGCTGGTTTAAGTTTGATGATAGTCGTGTCACTAAGTGTTCGCCGATGTATTGAATTTATTGGAGCCTCTGGAGACACCCTTCATTTTGTTTTAAGAAAGAGACGACATTGGCAGATCAAGATCTTCAGGTGATGTGGTGCTGCAGGTTTTTCCGTGTTTTCCTGCAGCTGAAAAAGCAAATGCGCCACTGGAATCCATGGAGTCGCCCCGGAGCGCCAATTAATTTTTGTTGTTGTTTTATAATTTCATGCTTGTATTGAAAATTTAATTAATATTAAAGCTAAAGTTAAATTGAAATAAGTTGAAATTCCAACCAACCTTCTCTGACATCTCGATACGTTCGGTAGGTTTGAATTCCATAATGAATTCATATTTCTGGTGAAAACCAAGCTGAACGCAGTTGTTGGGATTAATCAGCAAATACTTTTTAGCTTTGTTCACTATCAAATTTTCAACGGTGATCTCTCTAAAAATAATGATACAATTCATATTTGAATACTATTTTCTTACACACTACCTAACCTATGAACAGAACTGTCCTTGACTTTTCTCCTCTCTTCTTTCTTGATCGTATCCTCACTTTTAGTTATCGGAGTCGTACTCCTTTTATCTGAAACCATCACAGAGCTGGCCTCCTTTTTGTGTTTCACAGATAACCTGAAAGAACTGTTTTATTTACTGAAATTGAGTGAAAAATTCTAGTACTCTTTTGGATTCGGTGGTAATTCTGGAACCCTAATTTCGGGTTCAATTTTTTCATGTTGCCTCCTGATTGGATGTTCCTCAAGTAAACTCAAGTTGACGTTTACTTCAGTAGGTGTTTTGTTGATGATTTGAAGACGATATTTTTTAGTTTGACCGAGTTTCACGGAGTCGAAATTGATGAATTTATCGTTCGGGTTGACGAGTTGTATGTTCAGCTTCACTGCTTCTCCGGTTATTTTTACTGTTCGCTTTGAAGAATCTACGAGTATGGGCACGGAAAATTCGAATTTTCCAACTTTTCTAGGATGAAAGTATATCGGAATGGTCAGACGGGAATTTGGCGTCATCTTTCCTGACTTAAAATCAACCGTCAAGTCATCGGAATTTTCATAATAATTTTCCACTCTGAAAATTTGTGGTTGTCAAAATGTTCAACAATACGAAACTCAAACAAAAGATAAATTTGAAAAAAAATTCTCACACAATGGTTTTGTTTTCACAGTTCTTCAATTCTAAAATTGCTTTATGGTATTTCGATGATTCTTTCTGGACCAGACAATTACCAAAGTTATGAGTTATGAATGAAAATTTACACATTGTTTCAGCGGCAAATGCGTTGAGTTTTATGATATACGTTGGTCCATAAGATATCTGGAAGAAAAAGTACATTTCCTGTCAGAGATGTGGCTGAAGTCAGGATCTTATCATTAATGGGAAATTTCCAATCAAGGTATTGAAGTGGTATATTTGTAAAACCTTATTTATATTCGTTAGAATTGTTTTCCGTCGATAATTTTTCAGTAGTATATTTTAACGTTATTCTCAAAATCCAGTTAATACAAAAAAACAAAAATTTAGAAACGAGCACATCACGAAATATATAGTTTATCATCAAAGAAATGTTCTTATACAAAAGAAATGTTCACATCACAAATATAACCAGAATTATTAACAAACGAATCATAATAATAATAATACAAGAGTCCAAACAGGGTGGGTCACTTTTAGAAGGGATGTATTTCCCTCAGTCCTCTTCTCTTCTGCATCTCACTATTGCCATAATCCGTTGCCTTAAGAAATACTCGAGGGTATAACTGTGGCATCCCCGGATACCAGAGGCACAAGGTCACCCATTTGTTTTATAAGGATGATCTTAAACTTTATGCCTCTTGCATAAAACTTGTACTCTTCCACCACCCCTTGAGGGTGCTATCGGTATGAAATTCGGGATATACAAATGTGCAAGGTCCATCTCAAAAGAGGACGATGTGGGACTACGGAGAGGATGTGCAGCTCGCAGATGGAAGCATCCTACACCATTTGGATGCCGGAGAGACGTATACTCAACTCGGGAAGGAACAAAGACATTCACAAGAGGTAACAACGGTAAAGAACTCTCTCCGCGGAAAGTATCCGCACAAACTCCGACAGATCTATACGATGTGTTGAATATGGATGACCCCAGATTTCGAGAAAGGGATAACCCAAGGCCGACACAGCAAAATCAACGACCACCCCCACGAGTCGCCGTCAGGCGACTCAGGTAAGCATAAATTAACCATATAAACTCTTGTTTCAGGTAGGTTCAAGGCAGAACAATTCGACCGCGACCGCGATTCACTTTTCTTTAGATTCACTGAGGAATGCTCGACGCTAAACACCATAGCCGCAGGATAGTTTTTGGGGGACCCCATGCAAAAATTCAGTTAGGAATAATCACGACAAAACATTATAACCGATCGCGAAAGAATAGCACCTAAAAGCTGACTTGCTGAAGTGCTCATCAGTAAGTTGAGGACCGCTCGGAGAGCGGGGGTGGATGGAGTGGAGTATTAGGTTTTCCTCGCAAATTAGTTGTGGGGCATTTACTTCAGGGCACTCAACCCGGGAGGGGGCATGGAGGGGCCTTTAGGAAACAATTATAACAATAATGATACGTTTATTAATTAAAAAATGATAACTATAATTCCAGGTAGAATCTACAAATGAATGATGATTATTTACCCGCAAAGCCAATGCCTGTCCGCGGTTATGTTGCCCAGTAGTGAACTTTATTTTTGTGAAGAACACTTTGACGTCATTTTTACCTGAATGTGTAGATTATAAACCAGTATTACCATGGTCGAGGATTAAATTCAATTATAAAAAAACTTTTTTGAGGTTAGGTTTCATCTTTCGTATCTTTCACCATTGTTATGTTACCTTTTCAATGTGCACAGATTTCCTTCCCGTTTCGACTGTATGTAACATATAACATCATTGCCATAAGATATGTTGGAGGACCTTGAATAAATAAATCAATGTGTAAGTTTGTGGTAAGTACGTAGTTTTCGAAATACCATTTTAATACCATAACCTCTAATGTTGAACTATAAATATCTTTCAAAGGCTTTGGACTTTTTTTTAGAAATATTATCATTGTACTTACTTTGAATTTTTCTAAACTCGGCCGGACGAGTCTTTGTTTGGTGCCAAAAACACTCACAGCATCAACAAGTCGATTCTAGACACATTACCGTTGTTTGCTATTGTAAATTCTGGTTTCATGATTCATATTATTTCACTTTTGATTTGAGAACACAACATGAGAAAAAAGTCACTGTAAACAACATCAAGTCATAAAGAATATCAGAAAAAAACTAGCGTCGAGTATTACTGTTGTTTTATACAAGATGTCATATTCGTTTGTTTACTCTAACGTGACGTAATTCGCTATGATTGGCGTTCAAGATATCATGGCGGTCAGCCGTATTTTGTAGTTTTATTTTATCAAAATGTTATCAATCTTGCTCATGTTAATACAATAATTACGTATTTTTACATCCATTAATAGGGTTTCTTTAAATAAATACATCATTTTAGTGATCTTTACTTACTGTCATCATAACTATTAGAATACCACTTCTAAATATTACAATATTCTGTGGCATTGTCTGAAAAGGTGCTAACATATTCAAAATCTGTATCCAACATTTCACCACTGTGATGTGTAACATTTATTTCCATTTCATAGATTTGCTAGAAATCACACGTTAAAAGGTAAGACCTCGTTAACCTTTAGATCACAAAAGTTTCGATTGTTGAGGATTGTCGTTTGTAAGGGGGCGACAACTTTTTCCTACAGGTTTCAAATGTGTTAACACCATTTTTAGACAATGGAAGTCACATTCAGACAAACCTACTTCTAGTTTCATCTTGAAATCCTTTACACTACATTTCCTCTGAGCTACAAAGGCTAAATCACTCCTGGAACAGTCACCGCTCCTCACAAAATCCTTTAACTTTGCTGAAGAAATCTCCAAAGCATATTCAATAGATTTGCCATTGAAGTTCCAAATGTAGAAAAAACCTGTTTGACCAGCATTTGAGATTTGAAATTTCAATTCGCGTTTGGTCCTGATGCCAATCTGGAAAATTAACAATTATCGATATTTCATAGTGACGATTTTTTTAAAAGCTAACTTTTCCAAGATCGATACGATTCTCGTTTTTTGCGTCCAAGACTACTTCATATCCTTCTTTATTGATGTAAGTAACCGATGCTATGACTTCCAAACATTTAGCGGTAACGTTGATGTTCAACGGCGATTTCATCTTCTCTATGGCACATTTGAGATTGAAATAGTGTTCACCGATTTTATCTGCATTATAAACAACCCTGGAAAAATTGTACGTTATGAGATTTATGGTGTATAGTCAAAGTAAACGATATTACGCACTCTTAAAGTTAGCGGCACTTTCAAAGGCTAAAAAACCAATACAGAGAAATAATTCCGCTACGAACTAGTCCACGTGGACTGAAGAATTGGCGGTTCGGCGAGTTTTATGATTGGCTGAATAGTCATAAAATTGAATTTGAAGTCATGTGACGGTGACGAAATAGGGAAATGTGGAAATGGTTATCGTCGTCGTGTTCAGTCGTGAGTGTTAAAATTCGATATAGGTGCATCTCAAGATTGGTTTCGAGGGAAACAAATTATTACAAGCAACATCAGATTTGACCGACATTCCTTTCTCAACTGTACGTAAAATATGATACAGAAATACCAAAACCTTCAGATGCTCATCTGAAAAAATCATTAAAAAAACAATATATGATTGTTACAAATCAAGGATGGATGAAATACAAAGTTTTTTAATGGATAACAATTTGCATTTTGATGATTTCTATACCAAAAACCAACTACTTCAGGTTTAACAGACAAAAACATTCGAAAAAGTGTATGCCCTTGAGAGTATTGCTGAAAAGTATGGACATATCATACTGAGACTTTCCCCCTATTTCTGTGTTTTCAATTCAATCGAGTTGATCTGAAGCAAATTGAAACAAAGCATCAGGCGTGCAAAGAATTTTCCAAAATTTGATAAGAAGGTAATAGAACTATTTACAGAAGAAATATCTAATAATACAGAAGAAGACTGACAGAAAAGGAATAAAAAAGGAATTCAGTTGAAAAAGACTATATGGAGATTATGGTGGTGGAAATAAGTTCATTATTGATTTAAATGATGACTGTGATAGTGAAACAGAGAATATGGAAGAGGTATTACCAGAAACTTTCGAAGAAAGTTTCAAGCGATCGATTGCATAAATATGTGAGTAGTATTCAGAAGTATTTTCAATTATCACCCTGTTATTTAAATTCA
>WOGO01004592.1:0-13132 GCA_015342085.1 Leptinotarsa defecta | reverse complement strand
ATGTGTGTTGCAAGGTTTGATTTATATATTATTGGGTTTATGCATGCCTTTTTGTGCTCGTCGTACCTTTGGATCAGTTTTTTCTTGGTTTGGCCGATATAGAATTTGTTGCAGTCCGAGCATTGTATTAGGTTTTTGTCTTCTTCTTTTTCATAGCTGTTTATTTTTCGTGTTATTTTTGTGTTTTGCTTGTATGAGATGTTGATGTTCAGGGATTTGAAGATGTTTGTTAGTTTTTTAATTTGGTGACCTACGTACGTAAATGCTGTCCATTGGCCAAACCAAGAAAAAACTGATCCAAAGGTACGACGAGTACAAAAAGACATACATAAACCCAATAATATAAAAATCGAACCTCGCAGCACACGTCATACAAAACAAACACAATTTCCCCCCACCAGAGAACATAAAACAAGTCGATAAGGGAAACCGTATGGACATCTGGGAAAACTTGAACATCCATACATTTAACAGTCACGAGGAACAAATATAAATCAAAACACAACAAGACCTAACATACAATATATTACACAAAACAATACATACTCCTAGAAACAGTACACCTAGAGAAGATCCAACACAAAGAATATCGCCTGATGTAACCCAAATACAGGCAAATTTACCTAAAGTACCTGCAGCACCTGCACTAAAGCGTTCGGACCGCATAAATTGACAAACAAGAGGATGACACGTTCACTTTGAGTAGAGCCTTGATGGTGATAGCACGAACAGCTGTCGAAAGCGCCCGCATAATATAATAAATAGGAGTTATAAAGCTTCAAATCCTTTTTGTAACATACATTGATATTAAAATACGGAAAATTAGTTGCATCGTTCAATATATATGATCGCTCAGTTGATTATATTACCATTCCAAAGTCAAACTAATAAAAAACGAATCTATTTCGTCAGTGTATATCTATATAATTCAACTGGAAGGATAAAATTAATTTTGAAAGGTTTTGGTGAAAATTGAATTCAATATAGTGTTTGAGTTGTTGAATCAGCATATTAATAAATCCAACTTATTATCCTATAATATTAGACAGCAATGCTTAACTAAAATTATTCTGTAAAATGTGGAATTTAATCTTGAATTGAATAAGATTTAATGATTATATATCTTCCTCAAATGATAAGAGTTTCATTTGTCCAATTTGAATTAATTTTTTTGTTTCTTGAAAAAATAGAAGGGTACTCTGAAAAGTAAGGCTTAACGGATAGAGTATTCGAATACCATCAGGCATTCAAGTAAAATGGATTTTTCTAAAAATATTCTCCATGAAACTGTATTAATATAGGTAATACAATTATATTTTTCTGTGGCATCTTTTTTTCAAATGAAAATTATTTTTCAAAATTCATTGATCAATATAGTAGTCATATTATATGAAATGAAATATTTATATTGAATTTTCGTAGTTCTACAATAAATTTAGATTTTGACTACTAATTCAGCTCAAACATTTCTGGAAGGTTGAAATTCATTTCCATTCTTTATTTTGTTTTATTTTACACACAAACACTTTCAGCAACATTAGCATTAGATTTTCCAGAATATCAAATTATTTCATTTATAAGTCATTTACTGGCATAATTTTCATTGTGCAAAATAACAACTGTTAACATCTTCCAAAATACATAGTGAACCAAAATCATTTGGTGGTGCTTCAATTTAAAAATGGCACCATAGGAAAAGGTATGAAAATAGTTGATGAATATTTTGTTACTTCCTAACTGTGGTTATTTTTTTTCAGAACACATTACATGCACACACACACACAAACACACACTATCTACACAATGAAGCACACACACTGACTCCAAGCATATGCAAACATGTGATCTTAGTGACAAATGGCACATTGTGTAGTGTAGCTGTATTACTTACAAAAATTAATATATTGTGTGTTTCCTCAATTTACAGAAGAAAATTATGATTTTAATCTGTCTTACAATCTTGGCAATTATTATCACATGTACCATTGGAGGATATCTTGGATTGGTATAAAACTATGGTAAGTACTAATAATGATGAAACTATGTTTACTTCTTTATTCTATGTGGAATTTATTGTCTCGGCAATATTTCCAGAAAGCTCTGCATTTTTATGTGAATTGTTAGTTCTTCAAGAGTGGTCAATCAACCAATATTGTTGTAAAATGTTAGCTAGCAATGCTAGGAGCATTTAAATACTACAAACACCTATTGCTGACCAATATATTGTTTGAAATAGGGTTATCCAGGTTAATAATTGTACAATCACTGACAATTCATTAATATAGAATATGTGAAGATTTTTTTTTTTCGAATTTGGAAAATAACTTTTTACTATTCTCAAATTATGAAATTATGAAACAACAATATTAGTTAAATATCCAACCATGAATCTTGTGCAAATACATTGTAAAATGTGCAAAGTTTATTGTAATTAATATAAATGAATGTTCAAGTCACTTATCTGGTAAAAAAATACCATAAACACATACCTACATATGAATCTAAAAATTCATTTTTAATTTAAAGCATATTTTTCTCTTTCAGAACATTTATTCAGCTGTTCCAATAATCGTCGTGAACTTAGCTTAACAAGAGATCGTTTTTTGTTCAGGAAGAAGAAATATTGTACATTTCATTTCACTTTACTTGTAGGTATTAGATAAGCTGTAAAATAGTGAGCTATTTATATTTTGGGTGATTTGAATCGCAAAACTGTTTGCTATAGCAATAATAAAGTTTATGTTTTACGACGTGTGATATTTGACTTTTCCATTATAATTTTAACTTGAAAAAAATGTATTTGTGTATTACTGTACAAAATATATTGAGGTATTCTGAATCACAGAAAACTTATTTTTCGGCATGTTAGAAATTTACAAGTGTCGTTTTTCTTGAGAAAATTGTTTATATCTATTACCCTATTTGAGGGTATGTAATTAATTCTGTAAAATAATTTAAAATTTAAAATGGATTCTAAGAAATTCTACTGATATATAGAATGTTTAGGAATTATAGGGATAGGATTTTAGTAGACAGAGTTGTTCTTATTTAGAGGAGATTGCACAATCAATAGTGTATTTGAGGGGCCTAAGTGAATCACTTGCAGACAGTACCTTTTTATATACCTGCATATCTAACAAATCATAAACCTTTCATCTCATTCAATCATTCAGAGGTCATTACGATTTCGGTACTGTCATTTTTGCACTCGTAGTGTACAAATTTGGAACATAGATGGTGGGAATCTGCCAGTTCAATTATGTTGTATGATTATACTGCAAAACATAATGGGTTTAAAGAATTAAATAACTACCAAATTTGAACTGGTATATTCGCAACAGTAATATCACTTTTCCTATGTCTTCCTCCAGTATTAAAATATTTGCAAAATAACCCATATGATTTTTTATTAAATTATGTTATTCATGTGAGTAGGCTTTCAAAGATCTCTATGGTGAAGAACATACCTTGTCTATTGTCATTTTCAAAAGATATTTGTGTATGTAGAATTTTATACTCAATTTTCAATTTTGCGTAAAATCCGCAGGATTCGTTATATGTTGAAATAGTGTTTTGAAATACAGAACAGTTCAAAATGAAGTAAAATATCTAATGAAAATCTATTGTGTGTCTACTGAATAAGTAAATACAAAGAGCCTGGTTTCTTTTTTTGTTTTGTTCATTCCTTTCATTTAGATTTTTCCATTCCAACTACTTTAAAAAATATTAAAGGACTCCAGTTGATGTCCTGTTTGAATATTCTATAAGTACTACATGTCCTTTACAAACAAATTTTAATTATGATATTCATATCACCAAATTATTTTATTTCAAACTGAAATGCATACTTGACTGTTCTATATATGATAAACCTAGCAACAAAATGAAAAAAATTCAAATTGTAAGTGTCAATTCAACTGAAATATTCAACATAATTACTAAATTTGTTGTACCTATAAATTTTTGCATCACATAATGTTGATGCAGAAAAGTGAGATTTGAGTAGAGTACTTTTCATATAAGTAGTTAATTCTTCGAATATACCAATGGTGTTGTAGTTGTAGGCTAGTTTGAAAAATATGTGGTGTTCCGCATTTATGTAAGTTGAAAACTTAATATATATTTATTTATACCGTTTGACAGCAATTCACACTGTTCAAACTAATAGCAATATATTTATAATATCTCCCCTATCATCATAAAATTTTTAAATTCATGTGGATACTTTTTGTCTATATTCCAGAAATACTTATATTACTGTAAAAACACATTTTAGAAAAGTCAATACTAATTATTGCTGACATTGAGTTTGGTCCACTGATGCATGTGTATATATTAGTTAATACATGAACTGATGAACAGTGAATGGAATGGGATAGTTCTATATATATTTTCTTATTAAACTCGTTTTCATTCACTGCAGTTCTAAGATAGGGGAGGAGCACATTGTGATTATTAGATGTATTTTCTTTTTGAATTGAGAGCGCATACCAAAACAGTGATGCTTGGGTAATGTTCTTAATAATTATTTACTATTTGTTTACACGTTATTAATTAACAAAAAGTAAGAGACATATTCAACATAAGAATAATAATGTTCTAAAAATAGTTGAGGAAATCCAAAAATCTATTTATTTGTGAATGTTGGGTAGTGAATTCAAGTTGTACACATGAATAAATGAATGCTTGTAACACCATGTGTAGTTTTATTTCAACAGTGGGTCATTTGTGAAATATATCCAGCTCTAGTTGAAACTGTTTTGAAAACATATAAAATCGTAGAATTATTGAAAATATTCCATTTCAAATCCCTCTCTCTCTCTCTCTCACTCTAAAATGTTCTCCAACTTTACAGTTCAAAACTATTTAAATATTGCTTCAGGCTTGTGTGCTGGATTTATACTTCCGATGGTGCTCAATAAAAACCTCATTTCAAATTATAATTTTTATTTGACGTGTTTCATGATTTAGTTAAATATGTACACTAACCGAAATAATGAGTTTATTCTATTTGGCTTTTACACACTGTAGACGTGGCAGAAAGGCTTCGGATTTTTGTAGGACCTTCTTGGTGTTCTTTCCAAGACTTGAACCATATAAGAATATTCGTTTTCCTCACAATTGAGGTCAGATCCCAACTGAGTTTTTTATATATACCTGAAACGAGCAAGGCCACAATTTTCTAATTATAATCTTTGGTGTGTTCCTAACGATTATGGCATCCCCGTTGCCAGCAGGCAATGAAAAGTTGTTTCTATCAGTACTAAGATTTTTCGGTGGTCAACCTCTCCGATCGGACACTTTGAGAAGACGAGTTCAGCATACTTGACAAAGGTGCAAACTTCGAGCTCCAGCCAAGGTACCCTGCGAGGATAACATTGCGAATGTTGAATCAAGTATTCGTACTTTACCTAATGACATTGCTGAGGAAATCCGCATAGAAACGTCGAGGATTCTAATGCTTGCAAAACCACACAAGGCCAACTCAACACGACGGTAACGAGAAGCACTGAAAAACCTCAATACTGATAATAACATCTTGGTATTGTCTGCTGACAAAGGAAATGCCACCGTCGTGATGAAAACCAAGTCGGGATTCGACCTCCGACCTCCAAGTCTTGGAGAGGACACGACAAAGGTCCTACAAAAAGCTAAAGCCTTTCCGCCATGTCTAGATGGCTTACCAAAAATCCATTAAGAAAATGTACCATTGAGACCTTTCGTGAATGCAATAGGTTCACCAACTTATAAGTTAGGCAAATACTTGACAACCTTACTGCAGCCGCTCATGAGAAAAACCGAAACATTTATTAATGTTTCGAGACAGTTCATCAAAAAAATTAAAAATATGAAGTTAGGTTCTGGAGACATAATAGTGAGCTTCAACGTGATCTCCTTGTATACGATGATTTCGATCTAGAAGATGATAGGACTAATTGGTGAAGTATTCCCAGCAGATACAACCGCCCTCGTCGCTCATTGCTTACCATCAACTTATGTCCAGTGCGATGGTGTTTTTTACGAACAAGCGGATGGTGCCACAATGGGCATTCCATCAAGACCGTTGGTGGCAAACGTTTCATAGAAAATTTCGAACAACGGATCTCATTGCAAGCGGCCGTAAAACCACATAATGGGCTGCGTTATGTTGATGACACGTTCGTGGTATAGCAAGATGGTGGAGAGACACTTAACGATTTTCCATTATATCTAAACTCTCTTAACCCAAAATTCCAATTTACAAATGTGATTTTCAGGAACTGTGGTGGGTGTAAACTTCATTACTCTCAGCTAAAAGAAATTATCTTTATGAAAAATCTATATTGTAAATGCTTGCAGGAAACCCACCGAAAACCACAATATGAGTTTTGAGTGAAAGGAAGAGTAGCTATATATTCATCCAAAAGCTATATCCAAAACATCCTTCTTACAAAATCCAAATACATTAAAAACTTGAGGTAGTCGCCACACACATAGATAACCCTTCCAGTGTGACAATCTGCAGTTTCTCTTTATCCAACAACTGGAATCTTTAGAAAGATAGCCAACTAACTCCCAGAACCCCACATAAATGTGTGTGAGAGGCTCATGTCCCACTGATCTGATGAACTTGACATAAGATGGAGAAGACTTGAAGGGTTTATTGATGAAATTAATCACACTTCTGAATAGTATTGAAGTAACCATTTCTTGGGTTCGAAGGTCGTCAGTTTTTGGAATTTCTGGCGCAAGTGGCTAGCTTCTTCAGAGGTTTATACATCCTGAATTTATCTTCGATGGCTGGATATTACGGCTGCATAAAGCCTATTTATATTGACTCAGGTAGTTTGGTGTGCTAATACATGTACCTGGAACAGGTAAATTGCGTAAAGCCTGTTTATGTTGATTCAGGTAGTCTGGTGTAATAATATTTGTACCTGGATTAGGTAAATTTTCAATAACATTCGTCGAACCTTTTCTACTTGCTGTCATGCTGTTTGCAATTTTTGAATTTCTTAAAATGGGATTCCGTATACGGTTGAGGTTCACAGCTTCTTCTTTTCTGTTGAAATTATTGAGTAGCCGTGCAGTTATTAATTTCAACAGAAAAGAAGAAGCTATGAAATCATTAAAAAAGCTATTGTCAATTGACGAATATCATGTCTCAACATTAATATTTTTCTATTTGTTTTCGTTTTTCTCTAGCGGTAAACCATCGATTTCACTACTTTACGAAGATAATCTACTCCTCCTGTGTATCCAGTTTCTTTGAATGTTCTTAAAATATTCAACATTGTAGGCTCACTTTCGTCAGTGGTTTACCTATTTATAATAATTCTATGTAACAAACTTTTATCTGCTTTGTCTCAATCAGTTTTAGGCTTTTTCCTATTTTTCGTTTTAGTTGGCGATTTAAAAAAAGAACTTGCACCTTGTTCTATATCCCTTTGTTCTATAACAATACTTCGAATACTTCTTTCTGAAACACCTGTTGCAGCAATCACTCTGTCGTACAACTTATCTAAGTACCTCCGACGTCTTTTCTTTCTCCATATATTCAAATATATTAGGAACAACTTCACGAGTTTCACTATTTTAAATATTTGCCTACACTGAACAAATAGGAATGAAAAACACATCGAGTTTGCAAGGACTCCTATTTAGCAATGGGCTGGTGCAGATACCAAATTTTTACGGCAAAAAAAATTAACAGTTTTAAGAAGTAATTACAAAATTTAAGTTATAAATAATAGAAAAAATTAAGTAATATCAATTTATTTCTGAGTGTACATTGAAAATTGAACTGACAACTTGACATTGTAAAGCTGCATCATAAGAAATCTATGTCTATACTATAAGAGAAGCAGATATAATAATCGTATAAATATATTTTACCCAAAGATGCATCAATTCACAATTGAACTTAACGAATTCACAATCACCCCTTTTCCGATCTGGAGATGAACAACTAAATGAATAACAATGCTCTCGCTTGGCTCGCTCGAGTTGAGTAATTGCCATCTCGGCCGGCTTTCGCGGCCGAGATTTTTATTGTTACGAGTGGCTGCCTTCTTCAGAGTCATCGGTGAACCATCAAGATGAATAAACCTCTGAAGAAGCCAGCCACTCGTGCTGGCGAAACGTTAGGATACAGTTTCAAACCACGACGGCCTTCAAACCCGAATGAAGATCTTAACAATGTAGTATTTTTTTTCAAAAACTCTCGACCTACGGCACTCTTAATAAAAAAAGAATAAAGAGGTGCTGAATACACTTAAAAGTGACACTGCTTGACAATACAAAATTGGTACTTCAATTTTCAATGTTATTTACATTTGGGAATGAATTGATAGGTATTATGTGAAAGATTTTTTACATTATGGTCCATAAATTTCGATTCTTGCTTCATCTGTGCAAAAGTGAGTCAATCTCATTTCTCGCGTTGAGTGATTTTGACGAAACAAAAGTGAATCGTGTTTAAATTGACAGACGTATATTTTTAGGAAAAATTGATTTTTGGAAAAGAAAGGTTTTGGCTTTCTACTTCTCAATCTTAATATACGAAAATGTGGAAGTCTTCCAAAGATAGGAAGAAAGCCATTAATTTCAAAATAAACTCTTCACAAAAATGTGTAGATGATGCCAAAAAGTAATTTTCAGACACAAACTGGAAAAGAAGCCCTATAAAAACAAACTACTTTCGTTTATATGAATTATACGAAAGAAAAATACTTTGGAAACAACATGGACATTGAATTATACAAAAAACCCTTTTTATATTCAGTTTGTTCTCTAAACATTCGTTATGAAATTGAATCAGATATTATTCACAGGATATACACGATATAGTAGGTATATGAAAGATGTAAAATTTCACTAACATGAAACCCTATCATCCTCAATGTCGGACATCCAATGTTTCGGAAATATGAAAGGCCAATTTAAGTTCATAAATCATAATATAAAAACAGAGAAGGTATGTATCATTTCTCAAAAAATTAAACGTAATTCCTGTCTCCGACACTTCAGCAATGTACTTTTCGGTCTACAAAATACTGAGGTGATGATACGATACCGTCTATTGAAGAACTATAGCGACCTGCTCGACTCCGCACGGGTGCAATGCTGATACTGAATATAAATTCACCCACCGGAAATTTAAGGGCATGGAGAAACAGGGATGAAAAGATAATTTTTATGGGCGCGCCTTTTTCCCCCGCGACTGGCGCCCCAGTTGAAGTATTTCCTTTCTTATTGTACATCTACAATAGAAAATAAACCTACATAAAAAATTCAGCCTCCGAAAATACACCGGTATGGAGAAGCAGTGATAAAAATGTAACTTCATTTTATGAACGCGCCTTTTCCGCAGCTGGCGCTTTACAGTGATGAAAAGATAATTTTCACATGTAAACTCGCCCCTTTTATCCCCAGGTGGCCGTTCCAGATGAAATATTTAAAAATCCTTCCTTATTGCACATCTAGAACATAAAACGAACCTACATACAAAATTTCAGCCTCCGAAAATGTATAAAACGAAATTTTCATATATAAACACTCCCCATTAATTCCCAGTTGGCCGCCCCAGATGTAATATTCAAAAATCCTGTTTTTTTATTGCACATCTATAATATTGAACGAACCCACATACAAAATTTCAGCCTCCGAAAATATAGGTGTACGGAGAAACTGATGAAAAGGTAATTTTCATATGTAAACGTGCCCCTTTTTCCCCATCGGACGCGTCCCAGCTGTAATATTCGAAAATACTTTCTTAGTGCGCATCTTAAGACCAGGCACCTAATATACTAAATTTTCGCGTCCTAGGATTTACCGTCAGTACGGAGAAACAAAAATGAATTGGGGTTAACTGACTTTCGCATTTATAAATATAGATACCACTTTATACCGCTTAAATAAATACCATTTTCTGTTTTAAAAATTTTTCTCGCTTATTGTACACCTTCGATTTTTAATCAACTGATTTCATCAAAATGTGCCTTCGATCACCCTTGTTCATCGATGCATTCCATCAGTTATATCGAAACCACATATTAGAACAACTACGTTTAGATTTGAAACACTAGCGATTCGTCGCGGCTCCGCACGGGTGCAATGTTGATATTAAATGTCTATATTTACAATGTTCACAGCTTTTTTTGTTTACATGTTTGTATTGTCTACTGACAAGTAACAAGAGGTTACTCTTGAAAAAGCGACATATATCCGTAGTATCTTCGGAAATATTCATTCAAGTTTCATGCAGTAAGGGGCCATATTGCTCATATTATGGACAGATAAGATAAATGATATATTTATGATAATTTTATA
This sequence comes from Leptinotarsa defecta, assembly GCA_015342085.1. Classification (NCBI taxonomy): domain Eukaryota; kingdom Metazoa; phylum Arthropoda; class Insecta; order Coleoptera; family Chrysomelidae; genus Leptinotarsa; species Leptinotarsa defecta. The sequence continues at coordinate 2,821 of WOGO01004592.1, read as the reverse complement.
ATCGCGCCTGGCCGCAGCTGGCGTCTCATTAGGAATATTTGAAATTCCTTTGTAATGCGCATCTGAAACATAAAGCGAACCTACCGATAACAATTCAGCCTCCAAAAATATACCGGTATAGGGAAACAGTGATGAAAAGGTAACTTTATTTTATGAACGCACCTTTTTTCCCACGGCAGGCGCTCCAGTTGGAATAATTAAAAATCTTTCCTTATTGCACATCTTCAACTTAAAACCAACCTACATACAAAATTCAGCCTCCGAAAATATAGCGGTATGGAGAAACATTGATGAAAAGTAATTTTCATAATATGTAAACGCTCCCCTTTTACCCACACGGAGGGCGCCCCAGTCTGAATATTTGAAAATCTTTTCTTAGGGTGCATCTAAGACCTAAAAGGTACCTATATACAAAATTTTAGCTTCCTAGAACTCACCAGTACCACCGTATAGAAGTAAACTCTATACGGTGCCAGTAGGGAGAAACAGAGATGAATGAGTGGGTGTTGAGTTGAAAGTCATCTTGGTTTAGTTCAGGTTGGAGGCTGGCTCCCTTACCCTTTCGTCTGATGTTTGGCAGAGGGACAAATGTCAGACGCCTGAAGCATACATGATGAAATGCTTGAACATCATGTTGTAAATGGTAATATTATTTTTGAGGCTCATTTTAGATCTTCTATTGATCAGAGGGTACAAACTAGCTATCCGGCCCTCGATCCTTGTTTTAACTGATATAATGTGCAGGTTACAGGCGAGCCTGCGGTCTATTAGAAGGCCGAGGTACTTTACCCGCACTTGCCAGTTGATCTCCCTTCCAGAGACCCTCACTTTCCTAGCCGGAGAAGATATCGTTCTTGGCGTAGAGAGACACCTTCACACACTCGGACCTCGGGAGGTCGCTGGTGTAGAGCGAGTGAAGAGAGTGGGAGAGAGCACAGCTCCTTGTGGCACCCCAGCGAGGATCTCTCTGTTGTCATACAGAGAGCCGTCTACTCTGACCTGAAATGTTATGTCTTTCAGGAAGGACCCAATCCACCGGATCAGTCCCCGAGACAGGTCGAACGCGTCTAGTTTGTGCCAAACACGGTGAAGGCCTTCGACCGTGCCAAACACGGTCGAAGGCCTTCGAGATGTCTAAAAGGACAACGTGAACTTTTCGGTTATTGTTTAGTTCTTGAATGGTATTTTCGACTAGTCTCAGAGCCTGCTACTAGGTGGAGTGGTCTCTCCTGTAATCCCGAGTGTTCGTTAGGCAGAACATTTCAGTCCTTAACTTCTTGTTGTTGAGCCTTTGCAGAACGACTCTTTCAGTCAGCTTAGCCGCCGACGAAAGCAAACTGATCGGGCGATAATTCTGTGGGAACAGCGGATTCTGACCCTGTTTCGGGAGCATGATGACGATCGCATGCTTCCACCTTCTGGGGAAGTATCTGAGGTCCAACGAACAGTTTATTACGCTAAGGTTGGTTATCGAATCGGCCCCCTGAACCTTCTTGACCTTTGCGGCTTTGATATAACCCTTCAGCTCTTCCACAGAAGCCGGGCGTATGTTATCATTATCATCTTCCCTGAGGATGCGGTGAACCCGATTTTCCAGCAGCATATCGCAATCGTTGTCATCGTTGCCGTCAACGTTAAGTTGGAACTGACGTTCCATCGAGTCGGCAAAATCCGGGAATGGGTGAGGGAGCAATCTTCTTCACCTTGAGTCTGCGGGTGACTCGCCATAGCTCGTCATCCCCAGGCTAAAAGGATTCCAAGAGCTCCTCTCACCTTTCTTTCCGGTGATCAATGATGGCCTGCTTGACTTTATTGGCCATCCTGCTTTCCGTAATTTTATCCCCTGGGAAAAGGGTTCGCTGATAGAGCCTTCTCAGGCGATTTCTCTCTCATATCAAGGCTTTGATACGAGGGGAAAACTCATTATAGCGCTTCACCGGACACTACTCCCTGGAGGTGATGGCCGCTTGGAACGCATCATTCACCGAGATCTCGAAGCGTCCAACAGCCGCGTCGAGTTCGTTGGGAAAGCAGGGTGCTTCGGGAGGCTCGCGAAACTCTCTGAGATGGGCTGTAAAGATGTCCCAATCCGTTGAAGATATCATGCGATAATCATGAGAAAGAAGTTCATCACCCAATACCAGGATGACTGGATTATGATCGGAGTCCAGTTCCGTCAGAGAGACGTTTCTGAGGCCTAGTCTGCTCATCTGGACCCAGCACAAGATATTCATGCCTGTCGACATGCGCATAGAGCGCTTAACCGTTTCGATTTGTGACTCTGCTCCATAGTCAGTACTTGAAGTTGAAGTCGCCAGCAGCAATTGTCGGAATGTTGCTTCCCATCAGCAGTTCATTCAGTGATTCTGGGAATAAAAAATTGTTTGGAGGGTTATGAACCGAGATTAGTCTGTGACAACCCCTGCTCAGTCGAATTTCGGCAACCACGGCCTCAGTTCTGTGTAATCGGATGCCGTATTGGACACACTGAAGGATCGTTTGGCAAAAATGCCAACTTCCCCTCCAGCACGTCCAACATGTTCTTTGTGAAAGAATCTGTAGTTTGGAATGACAATCGATTCGTTTCTCAGATGTGTCTCTTGAACAAGAGCCACATCGATATTGTGTTCAATTAAAAAGTTCTCGAACGAATACCATTTGCATTCCAAAAGACTATCTTCAGAGCTCTAGGCAACGTTGGTTGTCTAGACATTGGCAGTTTCGGTTATCACGTCAGTATTTACAGTAGCACGGGGAATTGTACGAACAATTTTTTCATCTGGTCCAGTGCGGCACAGATGTCTTAAATCCTCTGCGTCTG
>WOGO01004591.1:0-13135 GCA_015342085.1 Leptinotarsa defecta | reverse complement strand
TTTCCCATTTGATGCGGACTTTATCGGTGACACTGTATAGATCATTGATTTATTTATATTTGACTACTATTTTCGAAAAAAATCGAGCAGTTCATATTATAGAAATATTTTTTTAATAATACATTACTGCAATTGTGACAAAAGCTTCGAAAATAAAATTTTTAAAATTTGTCATTCACTTCCACAGATTTTTTTAATTGGAAAAGAATAGTAAAAATAAGAACGAATGTGAAATTAGTATCACGATTTCCACTACAAAGACAGCACCAATGAAATCAAAGGTAAACAAAGTCAGCAGACAGTGGTTTGTCGAATAGCAAATTTTCGACATCGATCTCCAAGTGAAACATCTTTTTCCGTCGCTCTGTAGTTTTTACGGCAAAGAGACAATTAGATGACATCAAAGACCACAATCGAGATATTCGCGATTCAATAGAAGACATCGAGGTACTCGACAGGGTTACGAATGCCACGTTTGGAAATCCAGTAGAAAAGTGAGAATTAAGCATGAGCACGCCCCGTTTCTGCAGTGGAGTTGTTTTGTCATTTTATGAAAACTTCAAATTATTTAAATCATTTAATAATACACTGAAAAAGATAAAGATTTATTTCATTTTGATTTTAATTTAAAATGGTGTTTTCTCTCTAAATACAATCATTTCAGAGCTTTACCGTGACACCACTGCAGATGGTGTAGACTCCATTACAAATGTACTATTCTAAGAGTGATCAAATTATTAATGAGTGAAAGAATACTGTTAATATTCACTTACGATGCCAAATATTTCAAAAGTTTGAGTGATGTGTCAGAGTTAGATCGGATGGGCGGTGACGTAATCATATTGGAATTTAGGGGTTGTCCTGTGATGCCGATAGCAGACGCTTCCACTTCTCCAAACACTTTCAGGCCCTCCGAGCGACTTTTACTCAAAATATCGGCCGATTTGTCCGAAGTAATGTGAGCCAAATACAGCGGAGCGTTCACCTACATTTCAAATTTGTTAAGAGTTCACAATCGTTTTGTAACACATCATGCGTTAGTATTCACATAAGTGATTCGTGGGAGTGCAACATACATTGGTTAGTTAATCTTGCAGAAAAAGCAGAAAACGCAAAAAAAAAGAAACAAAAAAAAAACAAAGACTTACTGTGCTAAATAATTCATTAAAGCAGAAGGTGTATCAGGATCCATTCTAAGAGGAGGGCTAAGGACGTGGCCAGCCGAGTGATGGAAGCACTCGTGTCTGTAATGGGAACCGTCTGTCCCTAAAGCTGCAACTAATGTCTCGCCATACACTCGGTTACCACTTCTGAACGCCTCTAAAACCTTTGATGCTGATTTACTCATCACATGCACTATATACAACGGACAGTCTACCTATAACCACATCAGGCAGTGGATTATTATATATCTATAGTGAGTTAATAGGGTACACTATTTTTTTCAGAACAAATTTTGAAACTTTCCAGGCTGATCTTCAACACTAATTGAACTAAAATACAAAACATATCGTCTATTGAACCCTACATAAGGATCTGAAGAAGATACATCATCGTTTATTAACACAGTGTTATGCACTTTCAAATTAATTCAATTCATTATTTACTTTATAATTTTTTTTTACCTATACTATTAAAATTAATTGGTTGCTACTTTTCGAGAATCAAGAAGTCACACCAGGAACCCCACATGGTGGATATTGTTCACCACAGTTATTCATCTATTCTATATTATTGATCATACTACACTTACATAATATGTAGCCACTGCTAAAGAGCCGAGTAAACATTGTGCGGCACCGAAAACTAAACAGATTGAATATCTTCAAGACACATTTGTTGACCTGCAAAAACAGGTCGATGTTTGATTCAAGCGGAATATCTTTCTATCATAACCTCAACGGTCATACCTCCTCCACCGTCCCTTGGAGACCATCATCCTTAGAATTTGAATAGGAAAAGTACGAAGTGTGACACATAATTGAAAAGATAATTTTATATGGAATTCATCTATATGGCTGTTCAATATGTTACTTTCTTTTCAATTTGGTGCCAATTTGTGGGAGAAACAATGTCATCAAGTAACTCCAGAAATGTTCCAAAATGTCAGACAACGTTTCGTAGTTATTCCAATGTATGGTTGCTAATGGAAAACAGTTCCAGAATCTACTCTGAATTAATTTAGTTTGAAATTATACAGTTTTCGATTTTTTGGATACATAAAATATACATTTTTTTGATGAAAAACTTTTGTTTATCAGTCACAATTATTTGGTAATCAAAGCTTTAAAAATGCTTGGCTTTGTAATGCCAAACTGTAAGTCTGAAATATGGCTACGAATCACTACTTAGACTGAAAATTTAGAGATCATTTTAGCATTGCTAAAATGATCTCTAAATTGAAGATCATTGTTATGATAAAATGCTTAATATATTATCCTTTTTATCATCTCTTGATGATTCGAATTAGGTTAGGAAACGCGCGTTGAGAGACAGTGTTTTTGTTCCGATATGCGAAATGTGTTTTCTTCAGATTCATTTTAGCCTAGAGATTTAGAACCTGAAGCAACTGGTGGATACGAAAAGACTGACTCTGACTGACACTCAGAAATCACATGGAAGCTAATAAATGTGTTGGACCCGAACCATTATAAGAACCCCAGACCAGCTGTAAAAGTACCAAATCTTTGGTACAAACATCAGAAACACATTAGAAAAAGGGTCAATGAAAAATACTGGAAAAATATGACAGAATCTTTATGAAGGGACTGTCTCAGAGGAAAAAAGGTAAAGAATTGCTTCACTAAAACAGGGATCGGTTCAGAATAATTATAAAGCTATCTACCCACTAGTCACTGTCCATTCAGTCGACACCTGAACAAAATGGAGACTTTGAACATTGTGAGACATTGTATCACATGAAGCAAGCAATTTATGAACAATCAAAATCAACTATTCAGTCAAAAAATGACCTATACAAGAGAAACAATATTGTTGGAATCGGTACCATGAAAATATTTGAAGAAAAATGCAATAAGCCCATGAGCATGTAGTGTTTTCTGAATACTTGTAAAAAGCAAAAAAAGGTTTCATTTCAGTAAAAATTTAAATGTGTTCAATGTGTTATGTAAATAGCTCATCTCCTTCACTGGATTGTATGTAAATCAATTTTTTGAGATGAAAATATTGGATACCTTCAGTACCCTGTAAAACCTTTCAAATTAACATTCGCTGATCTGAATGTTCATTAAGTTACTCACTTTTGAAAATAAATCAAAATGCTTTTTTTGCAAAGTTGGAATATACTGAATTAGCGCCGTTATGGAAATCATGATAAATGTGAAAAACGAACAGCTGTTTGTTGAATTTGATGTCATGTGTACATATTAGAGTATAAGTAATACAGATTGGAGTTGATCCATAAATTTTCAGATTCTAGTTTCATATTAAATAGAAAATATCAGAGAAGTAATTACCAAAAGTTAGCAAATATCAGTTTTAATAAGAAACATATACAGTGTGTAAAAGCCAAATGGAACACACACATTTAAAAAAAATCCCGAAACACGTTAATTGTGAATTATAATTTGACATTTGACTCGATGTATGTTGCTTTTCCTCAAACTCAAGCATCACATCTAATTTGAGTTCATCACTCATTGCATTGGCAGCTGCTTTTTTATCAGCCCCACATAACCAAGTTCGCGAATCTGCTTCTCTATTTTGCTTATTGTTCCTTGAGTTATAGGCGGTAAATTAGTAAATTTCTCATAAAATAGGTTGTGTTCGGGTTTTATCTCCGTAACCAATTATTTGTAAAACTGTAATTTTATGCATTTTTGTTAATCTAACTATTTGTTAGACTTGAAGTTAACGAACTTTAAACTTAAATTAAAATACTGACAATTAATGTTGTAACATACAAAACAAGTTGACAAGGCGTTTTGAACTAACGTTGCCACGTAAATTATTTACAGTTTTTTAAAGGATACCATCTAAAAAGAACATTGCTATGGTTTTTGCTTACTTTCTTATTATCAATATATTGCAATAAGTTTTGGGTGTATTTTATCGAATTTCGGATTTATTTTATCTTAATTGTTGCAATAAATTTGAAAGCAATAACATTTTTGAATAGAGAATGAGGAGACCTTTCAAACGATATGTCACAAGCCTATACTTCCTATTTAAAAAATGGGGGGTTGTACCTGTCATTCGGCGGGGGTTGATTAAAAATTCAAATTTGATGTTTTTCGGGAATTTGTAAAAAAATGTATCGTAACCGAAATAATGAATTTATTCCATTTGGCTTTTACACACTGTATCAATTTTACTAAGAGGCTTGATAATCAATGAACTTTTTTCTATAAAATAATTTTACAAACTGATGAATAGTTCAACCTTGTTGCACTAATTGAATATGAAAGCAGGCCTGCCCTACAAGTGGTAGGACTTTAGTAGCTGACACTAAAATGAACAGAAGTATTTTACTCAACTACTACAATCATTTGACTGGTTTACTCACCACACACACATACCACTGGTTCACTCACCACACATTGGATTGAACTGTCTGATGGTGCCTTCATTAAATCTTGAGTAACCAAAAAGAAGTTGCTAAAAATCAATTACCTTCTCTGATTCTCGTTCAGTTCATTAGTTCAGTCTTTTCGTCGTTCATTATCTTGTACAAAAATATCTCGAAGAGCAACAGGTAACAGTTTTCTGTCAACTGTTAGGACCGCACTTGCCCACTCTCATCATTTGCAACATTCGCAAATTCACACTATCGCGTATTTCTCTTATACTCTTTCTGACGTGATTGACGAAAGTTTTCTCTTGCGATAGATGTAGTCATTTACTTCCTTCGACGCTCCAGATTCCCTGTAGCTAGGGACAAACCTCAATTTTCCTCTGGGATTGTTATAATCACGAAGGATCTCCGACATTGAAATGGGTGTCCTTGTGACTTTCCAAGCATTCTCTGATTTCAATGATAAACTTGAGTGTCGCTTGAGTGTCGCTGAGTGGCAAACCGTATAGTAGAATGATAGTAGTTTCTATTTCAGTCATAAGCATCCACCTATTACTTCGGGGATAGCGCCCCTATATGTCAGAAGAAATAAAAATATCAGCTTGCCCAAGATTTTTTTTATTTCAGGTATATTTTTCTGTCGTTATTCATCTTAAAAGGATATCCTTCTGCTACTTTTTGACAGATGACGTGCTCTTTTTTGACCCCCAGTTATAGGGCCACTGTTCAAAGTGTAAACGTCATAATATTCACACTATTTATAAGGTTCTGAAATTATCTCTTCAGAGGTCTATACACTTAGCACACATTTGCTCGTTCGTCATTCCAGAACTATTATCGATCTTTTCATTTCGAATAGTAGATTGATTGTAGTCTACTCTATCTCTTGAAGACGTTAACTAGATTGGTAAAATACGCCTCAAGAAGAATGTTGTAGTTCTGGTGTTTGGGAACAGTGTTTTATTGAGGCAAATGAAAGCTGGCGCTTCCAGTAACCGTTCTAGATGTAGACCTAATTTGCCCCTTTTCAGATCCGAACTGATGTCTATAAATTCACACAAAAGAAGATATGATGTTTTTCAGGTGATGCTTCTACTTCACAGAGGAAATAAAGCCAGAACCGTAGAACCCACAGCAATGAACAAAACGTCATCTAGAAGTCACGCTCTTCTTAGCGTCACGGTTCGTCATTCCATTCCTGTGGACAAGGAGGATCATCTACGGATGAGAGTAAAAAAAGGTCGCCTATTCATGATCGACTTGGCAGGTTCTGAGAGAGCGAACAAGACGAAGAATAGAGGGAAGAGGTTGCAAGAGGGTGCTCATATAAATAGGTCTCTCTTGGCTCTTGGGAACTGCATCAATGCATTGAGTGGAGGTGCAAGGTGAGTAATTGAGTAGTAGTCCATTATTATGACGAAGAAATGCGCAATTTACTAATGAAAATGGAGTATATAGATGTCCGCCAAAGGGAGCAGTGTGAAATGCATGAGCTAGCGAGTACTTTACTTTTTCAATTACTCCATGTGGTAGTATTTGTGAAATGTGACATGAAAATTATTTCTCATTTCAGTAATTACATTCAAGTTCAAAAAATCTAGAATTACACTCAAGTTCAAAAAATCTAGGTGCCTGATATGGCATCCGTTTCTTGAGATGAAAATTTACGTTGCTCTAGGTTCATTTGTTGGTTGAGTTGGTTTTGTTCTGAGAAATTTGAAATGTAACAAATATGAAACATGAATATGAAACAAATCGACGCAGATGCCTTGTATACCGCAAAGCATTTTTAGTAGTTCCTTCAAACGAAAAACCCTATTCCTACAGCAATTTGTTTTGAATACTAACGAAATGAGTACCATAAATATAAAATGAAGACATCACAACCTTCAGTGCGTGAATGCATTTGCTACATTCGAACTGAGGAATTGTTTTAAGTAGAGAATAGATTTAAAATAAAAACTTTTTAGCTATGTGCTGTTTCATTGGTATTTGAAGAAACAATTGAAATATTTCACTTTGCTATTCTTTGGAATTTACTGTTTTTCCGTTAACCAGAGGAGGAAAAACGGATAAAATATCGGATTGTTTCTTCGAACTCCCCACTCCACTCTGTCAAGATGATTGTTCTGATTATTGGAGTCCTTGATGAAATGATACCCTATCCACTTTCGAATTTTAAAATCATACCGGCTTGCTGCACTAAGTCTGAAATCTTAACAGAACAGATGCACAAGGCTGTCATTCTTGGCTCACTGCGCTTGCTCAGGGCACATGATTCTCGGACCCAATGATCACTTACCCCACGGTGTGGGGAATGGTCATTGGTTGATAATGCTGGCGACCCAACCCGAATTTATCGAGGCTTCAGGGGATAGGGCCTGTCGAGCGCATACGAAAGTAAAAAAATGAAATGTATTCGATTAAAATACATACAATGAGCGGTACACAACATATGGGCAAAGTATTAGAACAAATATTAAATCAATCCACAGAAGAAATGAATCCTTGTGCGTGGGTACGCAATAAAAAAATACATATATGTATAATTCTACTTTAAGTTCATGCACGTACTGTACACATGTAACTTACACATTCACACAATACGATTTGAAACTGTAGATGAAACTAATTTTAGTAACTTGATAAGTATATCATCAATTGACATTATTTCCAAAAAGTGTACGAATGGTCAAACGAGGTGTTTCAAATATATGTTTACAGACTAATTTTTTGAATAGAACAAACAAGTTGGCTTTTTGAATATGAAGATGTAAACTATTAAATACTGTCGGTCCCAGAAATTGAAACGACTTTTGTCCTTTAGATTCTGCGACATACCGGTTTATATTTCTCGTCGTATACATATGTGTTATTTTATTGAGTTAACTCTTTTCTTGGTATTGTTTAAATAGCAGAGATTTATAAATAAGTTGTCTAGCATCCTGAATATTCTATTGTTTATATAGTGCTTCAGTTGAATATCTCATGTTTTTGTTAAACATTGATTTTAGGAATCTTCTTTGAATGACCTCAAGTGGACGTAGATACTTTTTTGAAACTCCTCCCCAACCCGCCATGCAATTCTTATATGGCTTTGCACTAGGCTATATAGAGTTTTTTCATGGTTGAGGTCTAGTATGTCCTGAAAGAAGTGAAATTTATATAAGATATATCTTAATTGTAGTAGAATGTAGTAGACATATTTAGTTATATCCAATTTTTATTAGGTAACTTTACTGCTACTATTGTTTCAACTTTTTCTTTTACAGATATGTAAACTACAGAGATTCAAAACTGACCAGACTTCTGAAAGAAGCCTTGAGTGGAAATTGCAAGACTGTTATGATCGCCCACGTTTCACCTAGTGCTGCCCAGAAAGATGAATCGAGGAATACTCTTATTTACGCCGATAGAGCTAATAATATTACCAACAAAATAGAAAGGAATGTCTTGGATGTTTCTTATCATGTCACCCAGTACCAAACAGTGATCACTGAGTTACGTGATGAAATATCCCGACTACAGAATAAAATGAAGGAAGAAAGACCAAGATCGGCGGATATCAACAGGATGAATGCCGAACAAAGGAGTAATGAGGTGAAAAAACTCAGAGAACAAATTGTTGAGACTTTCAAAACACAGATGAAGCTGAGGAGGAAATTGATGGAAATCGATTCTCATCTATTGGGATTGGGCATGGAATCCGAGAGGCAACATGTGATAATTTCCCACTGGGAATCCAGAAATAACAAGCTCTACAAAAATAGTATCAACGAGTCTAGAGCACGAACTCAGCAGAATATCAGGTAAAATTGTATTTTCATTGGTTCATTGGTGTGATATAATCCTATTTTCGGTTTGCTGGAAGAGCTGACTTTGATAAGTTTTTATTTTTAAGTAGTGATCCGATCGAATTTCGCATTGGTTGCAAACACATATATACTCACACATTTTTTCGCCATAGTGTCTGTCACATCAGCTTGCCCATGAAGAATGTTCCTGTTTCCTAAAGGGCGTGCCTTTGAAGATATGACGGCTAAAAGTTTGCTCCTTTTAGAACAGTTCAAAACATTGGAGAATAGTTGAGACCACTCAATCAACATTTCAGAACATTCCGGAATGTCATGGAATGTTCAGGAATATTCTGGAACGTTCGGAAAAATCCTGAAACATACCAAAATACATGAAATGAACAAGGGTGTTATATGTGGGGTAGCTCTTTATGCCACATCCACGAAAGCGATCCCCGTTTTCATCTGAAGTGATATAAGTAAATTTCACTTCCTGAAAAGTTCTAGAACAATCCATTTAGAACATTTGAGAGTATTTGAAAGCATTTCACAACATCCTTGAAACTTCAGAAATCTTCTGGAATGTTGTGGGATGTTCGGGAATATACCGGATCATTGGTAAATGATCAAAGGGGTTATACGGTGTGTTAGCCCTCTATCCTCCATCCAAGAAGTTTCCGTTTTCACCTGAAGAGCGCATTTTTGAAGAGATAAGGGACGAAAGTTTTCTAGAACAGTTCAGAACGTCTGAAAGTAATCAAGTGCATTCAATAATATTTCGGAATATTCTAAAATATCGTGGAATGGTCGGAAATCGTCTAAAAAGTTCTGGAAAATCCTGGAGTAATCTGGTGTGGCAGCTCTCTATCCCCTATTCCCGTAAAAGATTTCTTGTTTTCATCTGAATGCCGCAAATTTCGCCTTCTGGAAAGTTACAGAACTGTCCAGAATATTTTCGAGCATTCCGCAACATCCTAATATATTCCTTAATATTTTGGAATGTTGTAATATATTGAGATACATCAAGAATCATTGTGAACGATCAAAGGAGTATGGTGTGGTTGCCTACGTAGAAAGGAATAGCAACCTTTCTTCATCACACGTGTCAAATCAATTTGTAAGTCAACTCGAATCTATTTTCTGCGGAATAGTTTCAATTTTGCGATCACTGCTGAATGTATTGATTTGAATACTATGGTCAATTATAATGTTCAAGAAAACCAACACATTCATTTGATGAGGATAATGATATTTATTCGAATAGCTATCCATTTACTACATTAAATGTAACTATTATTTAAAACATCTAAATTGGTATTTTGAGCTATCCTTGAAAGATAGATATATACAATCGCAAACTTTTTGTCGACTTATATTTAACAATATGGTGAATTATCGTGTGGTGAAAGCATTTTTGATAAAAACTCGTATGTGTAGCACGACTCAGTCATTATTCAAACAGATGACACGAAACATCAACAAATTAAACAATAAATCGTCCTCTTAAATCACTTCATCATATGGAAATCCGTTCGAGGGTTTTTGAGTTTATTGCGTTCAGACAGACAGACAGACATTGCAAGGGACTTTGATTCATAATATGAAGTGATATATATTACGTACGAGTAGAATAAGAAGTCAATTACCCATGAGCGAAAAATTGTAAGCACGAATGCGATAATTCGCGAATTGACGTAATTGGCCCTATCCTCGAGGTGCATACTATACTTTTTCCACGATGGACCATAGAAAGGAATGGTACAATATATTTGTTTGAGATTATGGCTTTGGAGGATGAACTCATTCAATAAGACAGTCAGAACTCAATTGAATGATTTAAAAATTGGTGACAGTATTTCCTACAAATTATTTTATTAGGGTTCATTTTTGTTACAATTATGTACATTTGTAGTTACATGACTACAATTATTTAATGTTATTCCGCTATTGATGTGGGTGGAAGACGATCGCCATCAATTTAGAATACACGTGTATTCTAAATGAGCCAAACACGTAATGATTAGTTTGAAATGGAGGGAGTAGAAAAACTAAATTATTATTCCATTTCGATTGTTGGTTGAATGAATCGCGGTATTTTGTAGGAGACGAAATATTTACACCTCCGATGGATTTAGATCTGCTGGTAATGAACAAGATGATTCTGTAGATGCAGATGTAGAAATGGAAGGAGAAGTTGCTGTCCAACAAGCTTGGGGAGAATTGGCTGATATTGAAAGAGAACAGGATAGATGGTCAGAGCTTCGAACTCATATTGAGCAGAAGCTGGAAGTTTGCAGACAGCGGGGTGTTGCTTTGGAAGATGTGAGTATTGTGGTCATTCAAGTAATCTATGTCATTGCCAAGGGGAATATCTTGGTAACAACAAATGCTTGGACTCGTTCCAAAATAAAGTTGGTGGAATCAAAAGAGGATATGAACGAACCTGATTACCTTTCTCCTACCCCATCACTAATTCATAACTTTGAATGGTAACTCCTTTCTTCATATATTTTTGGAAAGCCCACTAGAAAGTAACTATTTTTCAGTGGTTTACAGCTCCAATAATTTTTATTTTCACAAAACTAAGTTGATAGGTTTATCTACTTCATTTAACACTATCTCTCATTCGATAAGGTTGAAGTAACTCACTTGGTTTGCCAAAAATCATGACGATTTTTAGAAATTAGCATGGCCACAAACTACGTTTATCCAAGTTGTACAAGATGAAAGTGTTTAATCATATTTTTGGTGGTGCTAAATCTGAAGATATTCACTCCAAAAATAATTTATTTCAATACACAATGAATATTCAATTTATACTGATGAAATTATCATTCAAAGGAGCCCGTTTTCATATGTTTGTATCACTTTAGTAACTTTAGTAGAATATTTATGCGATTATTAAATCTTCAACTGAAAGAGGTTTCCCAGACATCAAATCCAATAAGATAAAACATGAAAGGGTGTGGGTTAAGAATACAACTATACTATAATAGTACATCAACATTCGTCTCAGAAAAGTTTTTTGTCTAGATTTCCATTATTGCACAAGGCTGGTAAAAGTTCATATTCACATTGACCTTTTGAGGGTGATGACTAATAATTCGAAATACCATTAATTCCAATATGAAATAGATAGGGGCATAAAGTAGATTTTTTTTCATTCTCTCATAAGCTCTAATAATATTTTTTTCAGAAAGTTTTTGTTAAGTACTAAGACACTTTCATTGTTAGGAAATATTCAAGCAATTTTTTTTGGTAATAATGGGATTCTCATTTTCACTAAGGATTACTTTTTTATCAAGGACTCTCATTAAATATCCAACAATGTTAACATATGAATTTGATTTTGCAGAAACTCCCATCTTTGTTGTCTTCAGATGACGAAAGGGAGATCCTAGCCCTAATGTGTAGGGTACATGAATTAGAAGCCGATAAAATGGCGCTTCAATCTGAAAGACTGGTTAGGCAACATGAACTGAAAAGGAGAGACCTATTGATTTTGCGATATGATCGGCAGCGACAAATTTGTGAGGAGATAATCACTAGACAGCGACAACTGATTGAAGGTAAGGTGGATTGTATTTATGATTGAAAATATGAACAGATATCATCTGTTCCAGCAATCGAGTTGATGTTAGTGTTAAGCAACGCTGCCAACTATATCCGTTCGTCAAGCTTGGGCGACAAAAGATTTTTCGGTTTGTGAAAATCCAATATGCTTGATGCATCGAATTCTCTTCGGAAGAAGTTTTGATTGCTAGTTCAGTTTGATCAGCATACTTTATTAAACCCATTATCTTATAGAATAAAAATAAACTAAGACATAACATATTTTTACAGAATCTAGGCTTTAAAAACACTTTAAATAAGAAATGAAAGGCAAAATCTCAGAGTTGTCTCCACAACTTTTGGGTTGTATAAGGGACTTTGGGTTTTTTTTTCATAACTTTGGAGGACATGGTCTTCTTCGAGAAATTACTCTATAATTTTAACTTCTTTTGATGAACATCTAATTCTTACAACTGAAACATGAAAATGAAATTTTCTTTGATATATTCATTAGTTATATACCATTTGAAAATATTCGTTTTCAAAATTTGAAATCATGAAACTGAATTCTTCACTTATAATTATTATAATCAGTCAGAAAATCAAATTACTACGATATTTATTTTCATTCAATTGTTTGTCTGTACAGATTCATTTCTAACACTCAACAAATATTTTTCCAGAAGGAAAACTCAAATTGCCGTCAGATTTACAGGAGCTTTATCAAATGTATCAACAAGAGATCCATGCTGCTACATATACAGACTTTGGACTACCAGATGCTCTGCTCACACCTGATAAGTTGCCGCCCATCAGCAAAGTGTGAGTGTAATTTTCCAGAATATATCTTGGAAGAAACCTGATATCTCTGAAACTGTCGGGAAAAATGATAACGAATTTATTCTCTCCAAGAACACAGATGTATATAGTAGGGTAAAAGTAATTCACAACTGAAACTTAACGTACGAACAAAAGAAAAAATAAATAATCAGAACTGAAACTGGCAAGGAATTAAATGCTTGAGTATATTTCAATAATTTTAAAGCAAGAACAAATATTAATTATGGAGATGTTATACATGAATACACATATCAGAAAACATCAGTTGCCCATTTGAAGCAATAAGTAGGTACTTATCGGAATTGTTTCGAAATTCTTGTTGGAAGTTTTTGGTAGCACATTGAAGACGTTGATATCATTAATGAATCGAAATCTGCCCAACATTCCATTCTCATTATTTTCAGGTTTTTTTGGT
>WOGO01004590.1:0-13137 GCA_015342085.1 Leptinotarsa defecta | reverse complement strand
TAATCAATGAATTTTTGAATGGTGAACCCTATTATAGTTTGACTAAGTTCCATACCGTGCGTGTTTTATGTGTGTATTTGTTTCAACCATTGTTTGTTGTTTTCATTCAGTGTTTTTTATACTTTAGTTTAGTGTACACTATATTTTGTTTATATTTTTATATTCATAGGATATTTATGTATTTTATTTTATACTTACTGACTAGCTTTGTCAAAAAGATTTTTTCTTCGGACAATACAGTCTTATTATATCTTCAACACGCCTCATAATAACTTTTTAGGCAAATTTTTGATACTTTCGGTTATATAATTGCAATTTTCGTAGGGATCTCTGATTTTTTTGAAAATAAAATACAGCCTATGTTATTCGGTTATAATGAAGATTTCTGAGGGTGGACTAATTTTTAAAATCAATTAAGTGGATTCTGAGTCCAATCATTATAAAACATATCATAAATCGCATATTTTTTCTTTATATATTAGTTCAGGTGAAACTGGAAGAATTAGTGAATGAGAAATGAGGTTTCATCTGCTTCATTATTTGCTTCATGTCGTCTCATGAAAACGGTTTTTGTACAGATATTTCATGATGCGAATTTTTCAGCAGTTCAATAATTCTTTAATGAAGCCAGCCTTCATTAAATGAATTCAAAACTTTCGTTGCAGTTGCAGTCGTATATTCTACTTTCAATATCATATTTATATTGTTGAAACTCTAGGTTTGAAGCCTTTTCCAATCAGTATAAGTGTATTCATTAATATACGTCTATGTTGATCGCAGGAACAATTAGCGTTCGAGTTTACTGTTTTATAGTTTAGTTTCATAGCTGTTCGCAAGATTTCCCATAAAATTGCGAATTTATGGCGCAATTCGAAAATTAACTTTCGTAACAGAATAATAATGAAGGTTCGCATGGATACCTATCTACACGTAGCAACGTTTGCGATACTTAAATAAATAATGTGAATTCTTGGCCATTCCTCTCATCACGTTAATGTTGATTAAAGAAATTTGTTCTGTTGAATATCTAGTTATTTATTTATTTCGGGAGTAGTGCATAAGTTTTAATAGTATATAAATATAAATAAATAAAGATGCAAGACAATGTTCCCAAGTTTCTATTCTTTCTCTACTCAAAGGAACGCAACGACACAAAAAATCCAAGGTAGAAGATTTTGTTTTGCCTCTCAAAAACAGATCCCTGAATATTAAGTTTACATCATAATTAAAAACAAAGAGAAGTTACCACTCTTGAATGACTTACAGTCTAATCAACAAGTTCAAAAACATGAAAAATAGAGATGAAGGTCCTAAAAATATGAGCGTCAGCTCATTCGATTCGAAATCACCTCTAGAAAAATGTTTTTGAAGGATTTTGGTGCAGGTAAAAAATTGCAATTGTCACTAACAAAATAAGATTTTAAAAAATTGGTATTTACTTGTTCGTTACTAACTCAAAAAATGTTAATATATTTAATCAATTTTGAAAAAAGCTCGTTGAAGAGGAGGAAATTTCCGATAAAAAAGTCCCAACTCCCGAAACTCTGTCTCCATTATTTATAATTTTAATTTGACGTTGAAAATAGGGCTGTTACGGCATGCGCACGCTGCCGCTAAAGAGAGTTTATCAAAAGATATAATTTTTTTATAACATAAAATGTCATTTTAAAAATTTGAAAAAATCAATTTCTGCTTAACACTTGAATGAATCGAGTCCCGTAGAAAAAAAAGTTTTATCACCATTTTTCAAAAAGTTATTCAATTGTTAACTAACAAATTTTTTTCCAATCTCCGTTGGCATGAATAATGGAATAAAAGGTATAAATAATTAATTGGCCTACAAATGTTAAACTTCGTGGAGCCCTTTTGATATATATACTTCATACGGTCCTGCGATAAAAGTTCATGTAAACTTATTAATTTGTTAATTATGATTTTTTATAACTATTGCAAAATGAAATATCGAAAAATTGTTGATAAAAATTTCAATTGATATTTAGCTATGTATGTTTTCACATTAAACAATGGCAGTTATTAACATAGGATATGAATTTTTTACGTGATTTGTTTATTAAATTGTTTTAAACAATAGAGAAATTCAATATTTTTGAATTTTTTTTTGATATTCTGTTGTCTAGAGATAATTATGAATAAAAAAAAATTCTTAATTTTAATTTTTAATTGTTTAAAATGGATTTTTTTTATATTTCGATTGTTTGGCAAAACAAATATTCATTATTCAATTGTTTATTAGTTTAACGCTTTGTTGTAAACAAATATTGACCAACGATATATTTTTTTCTGAAGCATAAAAAAATTATAAAAACATTATATTAAATTGAGTCTAAATTTACTCTTTTTGGTAATGGTGGTCGGGCCAGAGTATACAGAAGAGGTAATGAACATTAATGTTCCCTGCTGCTTTCCTTTAAGGGTCCCATTTTAGAGATGTGAGGTGGAATAACATTTAATGATCGTACACACCTTGAAGTCATCCGCAACGGATCCCTCACCGCCAAAACGTATGTTAATGAGGTGTTGAAATTCCAGATACATCACAGAGCAGAAGCAGGAGGGTCCAATTTCATTTTATGCACGATGGGGCCCTTCCCAATATTACCACTGTGGTGTGGCCTGCTTGCAGCCTGGACCTGATCCCATGTTTTGGATCAACTGGCAAGAAGCGTCCGAAGCCGACAAAACCAACACACCACTTTGGATGAGCTGGAAATTGCTCTTTGACAAGAGTGGGTGGATTTTCTTCAAGAAAACCTCAGGAGGCTCATAAGAACCATGCCTCGGCGAATCCGAGCTGTGATTTCTGTCCTAGAAGGAAACACAAGATACTGAGCCAATAATTGTGACACAAAAACAACTTTTTGTTCATTTTTGGATTCAATAATTATGGGTTTTCATTTTGATTTTGGTAGTTCTTTAATTTTTTCACGTATAACCAGTACACAACGAAAAAGTATTCAATAATTTAACACGGATTTGGTAGCTATTTGCATGGCCTTTCAAAATAATATAACATTAAATGAGTTTTTTAGTGTCAAAAAAATTACAAGCTCAAAAAATGGTGATCCTTTGTTTTGAGAAGTGTATTAGTTCAGGGATAGTCAACAACAAACGCATTAATATTGTAGTTTTAGGCAACGTTACCTATCGGAACATACACAGTCTTTCAATATGTTGTCCCAAGCATCAGAGGTGAGTCGTACAAACGTTTTAAGAATTGTTCATCGACTCAAATTCCACTCTCACAAAATAAATGTTTCATTGATTGAACGAAGATGATTTCGACAGGCGAGTTGAATTTTGTAAGATCCCACTCACACTATATGTTTCTAGGATGAATGTACGTTCTATCTGTAATGTCAAATAAATATTAAAAAGTACCGATACTGAAGTTATTTAAATCCTAATATAGCACGCCGAATTCACACCCATCATCCCCGAAAACTAAATGTTCAGGCAGGAGAGACCTTTCATGCAAGATGCCTTTTCAAATTTTTGGCATGCGGGTTTTTATCAAACCGAAGAAACTGAAATTGGCGTCGCAATCACTGGGAAAAGTGCTACTTTTGGATTTATTCTACACCAGAGGTTCTACAGTTTTACCGTTTATACAGTGTGTAAAAGCCAAATGAAATAAATTCATTATTTCGGTTAAGGTACATATTTTAACAAAATTTGACATTCTTCAACGAAAAAATGTCACCCCTATCTTCAACCCCCTTCGAATGACAGGTACAACCCCAATTTTTTTTTAAATGGGGAGTGTAAGTTTGTGATATATCGTCTCTTCATTCTCTATTCAAAAATGTTATCGCTTTCAAGTTTATTGCAACAATTAAAATTAAATAAATTAAAATCATGTGGTTACTGAAATTCGATAAAATACTCTCTGAAACTATAATGTAATGCAAAACGTAATGACATGTTGAATACGAAAAAAAACTATGGATATTAACGAAGTAGATGTTCAAAATGTTCACAGCGAACGTCTTGGCAATATACTAATCTCAAATGAAATTGTCTTCGAACATTATTTAACATATTAGGCGTGACCTACCTAATCGCAAGAGTTATTCGTTCTTTTAAGTCATTCAAATCTGAATTGAGAAATGTTGTATCGAGATATTGCCGGACATTAACTTGGAAATGTGGTGGTGCTCCATCCTGCTGAAACCATATCGTATTCACTGGAACTAGAGGATTTTTTGGATCAGGATACAAATTTGCAAAACTTGGAATGACAATGTTTTGAAGTAGTGCCAAATAGTTATTGCCATTCAAGTTGCCCTCAATGAAAAAGGGACCGATGATATAGTTTCCTACAATCCCTGCCCAAACATTAACCTTTTGATGGTATTGCGTGTGTTTTTCTCTCATCCAGTGAGGATTTTCTGTTGACCAGTAGCGACAATTTTACCGATTTGCATGACCGTTAAGAGACAAAGTTCTTCTATCAAAATCTTCTTGCATGAGGTCCTGAGTAGGGATGCATTTCATTTTCTTTTAATGTGTTTACTATCGATGTATGGCTAACATTGAATGTAGTGGATGCCTGTCTACTCGATGTATTTGGATTTCCCTCAGACTCAAGCATCACATTAATTTGAGTTCATTACTCATTGCATTGCCAGCCGTTTTTTTTTAATCTGCCCTACATAACCAAGCTCGCGAAACTGCTTCTCTATTTTGCTTATCATTCCTTGAGATATGGGCGGTAAATTAGGAAATTTTACATGAAATAGGCGAGCTATTTCCTGTTGTGTTCGGGTTTCATCTCCGTAAAACTGTTATTTTATGAATTTCCGTTAATCTAACCATTTGTCAGACTTGAAGTTAACGAACTTTAAACTTAAATCAAAATACTGACCACTAATGTTGTAACATACAAAACAAGTTGACCAGGCGTTTTAAACTAACGTTGCCACGGAAATTATTACAGTTTTTTAAAGGATACCATCCAAAAAGAACATTGCTATGGTTTTTGCTTACTTTCTTATTATCAATACCTCAACAAGGAATAAATTTTGAGTACATTGCAATAAGTTTTGAGTGTATTTTATCGAATTTCAGTAACTACATGATTTTAATTTATCTTATGTTGATTGTTGGAATTAACTTTAAAGCGATAACATTTTTGGATAGAGAATGAAGAGTCCTTTCAAACGATATATCACAAGCTTATACTTCCTATTTAAAAACTTGGGGGGTTGTGCTTCGTCATTCGAAGGGGGTTGAAGGTAGGAGTGGCATTTTTCCATTGAAGACAAATTATAATTTGAAATTGACGTGTTTTGAGATTTTGTTAAAATATGTACCGTAACCGAAATAATGAATTTATTCCATTTGGCTTTTTCACACTGTATTTTGAAGTTGACGTGTTGCACGATTTTATACAGTCTCAATATCAAATAATTTATTCAGGTTGGCCCGTTTTAACGATATAAACCACCAATTGGAATACTTTTTCAACCCACAAGTGGTTGCAAAGAATGCCCAAGTTTTCACCTTCGCCCTCGTCACCCACTTTCGCGAAACTCCCCAATTTCCGGTGACCAAAAAGCAATCCGAAGAACCTTGCCCTCTTGACCGACATGCAGACCATAATCGCATCATTTCTGCATGAAGGCGACTGCGAACAACAACAAGAAATCCAAACCGTGAAAATGGCACGTACTTCTCCCTGATCCACCTCAACATCCTGTCGAAAATCGATTACGGAGTTGGCCTCGTTCCGGGGTGAATCGACCATTTGCAATTGGGGTAGGTCAGCAGCGAAACTGGGTCACCGGTGAAATTTAAGCTCGGTGCGGAAATTAGCGTATGCCCGACTGGTAAATGATATTGTAGAATAATTGTGTGTTTAGTGGGGTTGTGTTATTTGGTAGAGCGAAATTGACACGTTTGCATTGCTTCAAAAAATATTTTTTTTAACAAATTAGTTTTTTGGGGTGCACAGTGAAAATGAACGTGAAATTACATACAAAACAGTGGAAATTCGTTGGCAACGTTATATTATGTATTTTGACACTCGAATCGGTATATTATACTCAAAGTGTAAAATTCGTTACCGGATAATTTATTGTTTCATACACCATTTTGGGGTGTTTCCACCTTCCACTATCTAAAAAAAATATAAAAACTATGATGGAGAATTTTATACCGGTATACAAAGGACTAACTTTTTAATTCTTCCCGAAAAGTTGCTGCGTGAGTACAAAGTATTTTTCACAAAATAAATTAAAGACCCTCTAACAAGTGATTTTTTGCTGGTATCTTTTTGGTAACACTGTTTTTGACAGATCACGCGTGAATCGTGTCTTGTGTCATTGTCAGACTTGTTCAGTTTGGTCTATAATTTAACCATGAATCGACTTATGAATGAACTACGCTTGCAAATTATTGAATTTTATTATCAAAATTCATGCTCGGTGAAGAAGTCGGCCTACTGAGGGAACTATTCGGAATCTTGTGACTAAATTTTGAACCCAGTTTCCATTATTGGACATTAAACCACCAACACGCATACGTTGAGTGAGGACCGAAGAAAATATTGCGGCTGCATCCGCCAGTGTTCGTGAAATGTTGATTTGCCGCCGTTCGCAACAATTGGGCCTCTGTTACTCCACTACGTGGAAAATTTTACGAAATGATTTGGGCGTAAAACCTTATAAGATACAGCTGGTGCAAGAACTGAAGCCACACGACCACCCGCTGGCAAAGTTGGAGAAAGATCCACATTTTTATCGAAAAATTGTATTCAGCGACGAAGCTCATTTCTGGTTGAATGGATATGTTGACAAGCAAAATTGCCGCATCTAGAGTGAAGACCAGCCACAATCATTACAAGAGCTACCGATGCATCCCGAAAAAGTCACTGTTTGGTGAGGATTATGGGTCGGTGGCGTCATCGGGCCGTACTTCTTCAAAGACGACAATGGCCGGGACGTACCTGTGAATGGCGAGCGCTACCGTGTGATGATTGACGACTTTTTGTTACCCAAAATGGAAGAATTGGACATGCCTGACATGTGGTTTCAACGAGACGGTGCCACATGATACATGGCACGCGACACAATGGCCCAATTAAGAGGCGCCTTCGGTGAACAGTTTATCTCACGTTTGGGGCCCGTCAATTGGCCACCTAGATCGTGTGATTTGGCGCCTTTGGATTATTTCTTGTGGGGTCATGTTAAGGCTCATGTCTACAGGGATAAACCAGCAACGACTGACGCTCTGAAAGCCAATATTGAAGCATTTATACGTGAAATACCGGTCGATATGTTAGAGAGAGTGTGTGCCAAAATTGAACCTTGCGCATGGGCCATCTAAAGCGGAGCCGCGGACAACATTTACATGAAATCATCTTCAAACATTAAATTATATTGATTGTTCTATCGATTCCAATAAAGATTTCATCAATTTTTTCAAATTTTTTGTGTTGTTTTGAAAATCAAATCCTATACCTATTGAAAAATCACCGTTATAATATTGTCTATAAAAATGTTCTGTTCAGACAAATTTCCAAGGTGAAATACTTACAATCCGTAAACAATATACTGTATCTATTTGATACAGAAATAACAAGATAAGCATTCGATTATCAGCAACGAAGTAAAATTACAGGAACATTTATTCCTTTTATAATATCGTCTATAATAAATGTTTAGACGCGTTTTCGATAAGATAATAAAAATGTCACAATAACGAAGCCAATCATTATAAGTTAGTTCGCACATAAAAGTATGTATGCCGAGATATGAGTGTAATGCCTGTTTTCTTAATTGCTCTCACACATATTTTTGTGTTTGATATTATTGGAATCGCTTTGTTAGATAAGTGAATATTCAGTTGAGTAAACATCAGAACCTTTTTTGCTAAAAATTTTGGCGGAGTTTCGTTTCTGATGTGGTGGTGGACGGACGTGCCGACAGCGACCGTCCACAAAGAAGGCACGCGCACGCCATTGTTGGGGACGAAACTCAGTTTGTGAATGTCTGCCGTCATAGAACGTGCTATCATTAAATTAAACATTTTTGTGAACAGTCTTTAAGTGTTAAAGAGAAACAGCACTCCCATTCACGCCAGTTGGAGGCCGGGGTGGACCGGATGTCCACGTGGAGACAGGATTTTACCAAATAAATGTGTTAATTATGTGTAAAAAGTCTTGAAGTCTCCAAAAAATATTAAGTGTTTTTTATATAATAAGAACTTTAGATGAAAAAGGGGTGGCAGCATTGTTGCGAACAAGACAGCTGCGCCCCCCCGACGAAGCTCCTATCAATTCTGATAGGAGGAGCACTGGTCATAATAGTGCCATCTGGAAGCTGGGACCAAAATTAAAAAGAAGAAGAAGAAGAAGAACTCCTTGCACTTAACAATTAGTAGAATGAACAACAAACATGATTTTTCAATTTATCACAAAGCGTCGTATACGGATATTACTATACATTACGATTCTACCCATCCATATCAATACAAAGTAGCAGCCTATAACAACCGCACAGACTATTCAATGTTCCTTTTTCAATAGATAATTTCAATAAAGAACTCAATATCATCAAGCAAATTGCAGTAAACAATGGGTTCAAAGGTGAATCAATAAACAGAATACTTTCCAAAAAAGTCTACGCAAAAGCGATTCGAGACTTTTTTCCAATTTGATTTCCAAAATCAAAATTATAGAGCTTTACCGAACTTTGGACAAACACCAGAAAAAGTGGCTTCATTTTTGAGGAAACGAGATATTAAAATTGCATATGGAACAAGTAATACGTTGGGAAAGTTAGTTAAGAATAATAAAGACCACACATCCAAATTCGAGAAATCAGGAGTATATAAATTAAAGTGTGGAACGTGTCGTAAGGTGTATACTGGTAAATAATAAACAAATAAGATATTTCTTTTAAGATTATCATTATAAAATTCTTATATATTATAGTATGGTCTATCACTTAGAAAGTCTTTCGTAGCCTTCCTGAAGTATGGTAAAGAATTTATTTCTGTTACATTCTTTGTCAAGTGGTTGAACATTTTACAACTATTATAGACAATGGAATCCTTTATGATTGGTATTGGCAACTCAATGTTGTTGGATTGCATGCCTTGTCACATAATGGGTTGGTGAGGATTGAAATCTGTTCAAATATTTCTCAATTAAACACATTGTTTCCAATATAAAGAGATAAATCACTGTTAGAATTCCATGAGAGGTAAATAGTATTTTATAAGAGTCTATACTTTTTGATTTGCACATATATCTTAAGGCTCGTTTTTGCAAAATTAAAATATTTTGTAGTAGATAACCACTACATACGCCCCAAAATGGAGTTCCATATCTCAGGATCGTCTGCAAATTTTACATCAGAATTGTATATCACACGTTGAGACGGGTTATGTGGATGGCTCTTCTTACACTATTCCTAAAATCAAAATATTTCAGCTGGCTGCAACACAACCATGGTTTCATACGCTTTATCGGAGTCAACTCCCATAACTTTGAAAATAAATCACGTCTTTCACAAAAACCAGTGACCGTTCTCTTTCCGACAGCACCATTAGGTACAGCCGTGTACAGGAGATGAACCAGAAAAAAGCGCCTGAATATGGACAAGACAAGACTAAGATGGATGGAACGACGACGTAGCGAGGATCTATCTCAGCAGAGATTTCGATGGAAACCCCTTTTTTGTTTTCTCCGCCCAAAACGAATTATACGATCATCAGCTCATCCATCTAATGTTTGCTGTTCTCGAAGGGTTTCTAGGGAGAGTTTGCATCTGAATAAGTGCTTTTTAATGCAGTATTAACAGGAATTAATGTCGGAATGATGTGAACGAAATTGATGAGATTTTGTCGAGTAATCGTGTCATCAGGGAAGTAGGCAGCTCGAAAATTTTTGAAATTCAAAATAATACGGGATTGCTGGATCAAACCCCATTGAAAAAATATTCATTAAACTGTAGGGCAATTGCTTTGCTTCCTAGTTTTTCGAAAACGCTAGAATGGAATTATTAGTAGCTTCCGAGAATCTCAACAATACCTCCTTGTAATATTTTCTGACCTCTTGAGAGCCTTTGATTGTGTTGATCACGCTTTACTGCTGATTAAATTACATAATAATGGTATACGGGACGTCCCGCTGAAGTCATTTGAGGACTATATTTTTGAGCGAAAGATGCTAGTTGAAAATTTAGACGAACGAAACAACTCCATTCATTATCATTACTCAGAAAGTAGTGTCGTGAAAACAGATGTACTACAAGGTTCCATCCTGGGGCCGTACTTTTTGTTATTTATGTTAATGATATTGTTTAGTTTATCACCTGATGCACAAAGCATAATGGATGGCCTTGTTGACTGGTTTACATAAAAAAAACCACGCTTGATACCAACAGAAAACCCAGCTTACTATTCAACGAATTGGATGTGGAGTTCGTCATTAATGAATATCAAATAAGCCTATCTAACTCAATATAGTTTTTAGGTCTCGTTATTGACAATAAATTAACATGTTATGCAAACATCAATGTGGGGGCAGCCATATCAGTGTATTATGCCTACTCACATAATTTGCTACAGTATGGCATTGAATTCTGGAGTATGTCAACCTATGTGCATACTTTCTCATTAGTCAGTGGCAGAAAACAAATCTACAGAAATGAACTTTAAACGTTCAAGCCAGTCTCGAGTATACCTACACAGTAGGTTGAATGGACTGATACCTATCAGAAAACAACTACTCCCCTGGTTAATACCACGAAGGGCGTTGTATTATATCCGACAGGCGTCAGTGCAGGAATCTTCACAGAAAATTTCCTGCATATGCAATTGGCAATACAACTGAAAGAGTCGACCTTCATTTTTGGAACGGGCACACTTTCAGTTGTATTGCCAATTGCATATGCAGGAAATTTTTTGTGAAGATTCCTGCACTGACACCTGTCGGATATAATCCAACGCCTTTCGTGGTATTAGCCAGGGGAGTAGTTGTTTTCTGATAGGCGTCAGTCCAATCAACCTACTGTGTAGGTATATTCGAGACCGGTTTGAACGTTCAAAGTTCATTTCTTTAAAACGGAAGTCAGAGGAAACTTCCGTGTGATTCCTAACACTAATATAAGAAACTTTTGAGTTCAATCAAAAAGAAATGTTCAGAGTGTTAAAAAAACCTAGACGTTTTTGAGCTTGTATTCAAGAAAATACCTCTTCAGTTGACAATGGTTTTACTAGCCTTGAAAGTCGGGTCGAAAGTTTGAATTCAAATTGAAAAAACCCAGGTTTTTTTGCTGTTTGTCTAGTCAAAAAACACCTTCATATTTTAGAATGTTGCATTAAATTGTAGTAAATTGAATTTTTTTACAGATGCCACATTATCAATAAGTAAAACAAAAGTATACTAGGCTAATACTTTTTACCCAGTATAACTTATTATGATCAAATCGAATTCAAAATTTGGGAGACAGAAATAATTTTTGTATTAAAAATTTTGGTGACATCTGTTTCAAAAAATCTGTTTTTCCGTTAACCAGCTGTCGCACCCCTACAAACGACAACCCTAAAAAGTCGAAACTTGTGCGAGCTAAAGATTAACGAGGTCTTACCTTTTAACGTGTGATTCTTAACACATGACATGATTACTTTCATAACAATTGCAAAGTAGGAAACAAAGTCTAATTCATTGAAATTGCAAAGTAGGAAACAAAGTCTAATTCATTAAAATGTCTGTTTGAGTCAAGTGAGGGTTCTAACTTGAAGAAATTATATGGAAAGCTAAAATGACCTAAATTTTGTCACAGAATGATTAAATCAGCAAACTACACAACACTGATTGATGGTGATGTGCAACGGTAATTCACCTGATGATGTGGTTGTTACAACCCGAAACCGGTTGTATAGATAGCCGATTTGATCCTTCTGTGGTAAAATTAACATCTTTTGATAGTTTCACCCCTTCTTTAATTCATAAGATTCGGCAGATTATTGTTTACACAACCTAAACTATAATCAAAAAGCTTTCTTACCCCTTCAGTAGGCAAATAATCTGGGTCCTTTACGGAATCATCGCTATTAATACCCTGTTGGAAAATAAAATATATTTATATAATAAAATTTTTGAAAAAATGTGTAACTTACTAATGAGGCACAAGGTGAGTTCGTTACATTGTCAGTTATGTTAGGAGGAGAATCAATATGAAAATAATGAGAGATGTTCATTGTATAATTAATTTATACCCACTTCATAATTACCTCAATAAAGCTGAAATCTCCAGAAGGAGGTGGTGAGGATACGTTAGATTCGACATCAGAATCCTAAAAAGTGGTGATTATATATTTTTGCGCTCCTTTTACTAAACTACAGTATTGGTAATGGCACTCAATTAAAATAATTAGTAAGTTTACTTACTTTTGGTAATGAATCTCGAGCTAAGTTTAATAATTTCAAAGTTCTAGTTGACGTTTCTGAAATAAATCACGAAATATATTAGAATAACGAACTGAGTAGAAATCAGTTGCAATTTAAAAAATGTAACATGAATTATTGTTCAACTGAATATTAATGAATAAAATAAATTAAAACAAATCGTACTTACTTGATTTTACTGCGACGCCAACTTAACCCCTCATATATACGTAATTTCCAGTAAAGACGCACTAATGTACACGATTGCGCTAGCGAACCGAAATATGCACTGCACCCGTTTCGAATACCGAAGAAGCTATGTTGCCAATCAGGGAGGGACACAATAACATGTGATAAACGAACCAAATTATACATCGCGATATACTCTTTCAAAGTTGACAGCGCCACCAAAATAGGGTCTGGTGAACTAACGATATAGGTTTACTTTCATTCATCTACCATTATGACTACCACGTGACGGATTTATAGATTCAAATTACAGGGAACAGCTAAGAGATAACAGATTTCTGACACTTTTCCATATATTTGCACCTGTTGTGAACGTAGACAACCATCACCCTTGCATCAAACTTATTCCAAATAAAAGTTAACATGGAAAAACATTACTGCGTCCGGTATACGGACGCAATATTGTCGAGGACGCAACAATGTATGGTCCCGTGCTCATGTACGGACGCAGCATTATGTGCGGGATGTGT
>WOGO01004589.1:0-13137 GCA_015342085.1 Leptinotarsa defecta | reverse complement strand
CTTCTGATTAACTCTCTTTAGCGGCAGCGCGCACATGCTGTAACAGCCGCGCGGAACCCTATTTTCAAAATCAAATCAAAATTATAAATAATGGAGATAGAGTTTCGGCAGTCGGGACTTTTTTATCAGAAATTTCCTTCTCTTTATCGAGCTTTTTTCATAATAGCCTAAATATTGATATTTTTTGAGTTATTAACGAAAAAATAATTACAATTTTTTTTAATCTTATTCTGTTAATAACAATTGCAATTTTTTAACTGCACCAAAATCCTTCAAAAACATTTTTCTAGAGGTGATTCCAAATCGAATAAGCTATCGATCATATTTTTAGGACCTTTATCTCTATTTTTCATGTTTTGAACTTGTTGATTAGACTAAAAATCGCTTGTGAGTGGAGAAGCATACGTCCTCTTTTATGAAAAGGATGAAACAAAATCGCACCTTTGAGATAACTGAGGGAAAGTTTTTTGTGCAATCATCATTTATATTTTGTTAATTTCAAATAAAGTAACCAAAATATATGTATTGTTATCAAACAAGTTAATAAATTGAACTTAGCAAGAAAAATATAAACTGAAGAAAATGTATTGAATTGATATATTTGTAGAAAGGAATTACAAAGATTGATGTTTAAAATGTTTTGAAATCAAAATTTATTTTGTTCAATTGTTTTTGTCCAGAAACCTTAAAAAAATATTCTTGTAAAAGATACTTCTTCTCACTACTTCTTATCTCCAGTTTTAACTCATTCCGTATTTATTGTTTTATATAAACTCTTCGTCACTGTCCCTATAATGTTTTTTGGGTGGAGTAGCTGATGTTTTAATAGGAAAGCTAAATTGATTCAGCTGAACTCCAGCTCAATATAGCCGCATGGGTTTATCAAATATGGAAACACTCAAACAGCAACATTAGATACTGATACCAATTTCCAGGTGAAAATCGATTCCAATATGTGGATTCTTATCACTTGATTTGCGAAAGGCAGTCGAAACTATTATTCAGAATTGTTTTTGTACCACTTGGGAGTCGTGTGACTTATTGCCCTGCAGCCTCATAAACTTATTGCCCATGCGGTTACAGGCTCTCATCTTTACATATATTCCGATGATTTTGTGTCCTGTACGAGTTTGTACAGGTGTCTTGGTGAATGTATGTCATATTATTTGGATATAATTTAGGGCCATTCCTCCTATTACTCTCTTTATGTTTCTCATAGACCCCAACATCAATTGAATCATCAAAAAACTGTTCAAATAACCGATCAACGTAGTAATAGTGGTCTGCTCCTGCTCAACATAGTGGTAATGACTATGTAAGTGCTTCTGCTCAACATAGGCGATAACAGTACTGACTCGGTGTCACACATATCATTTTTGAATAATGCACGTCCACTAAATCAGCTAATTTTTCACGCTCTCTTAGTCAAAGTAAAGTTGAAAACCTGGCCTTAAGCGAGAGATGAAACTGCAAAGATGATAGTTTTATGTTGTATATTTCAGAAAAGTATCCTACAGATTTCACCAATTTTCCTAATGAGCTAGACCATAAAAAAACTATTTTGAGAAATTGTCCATGTCAGCCAAAGTGTGCTTTTCCTAAAGACCCATGTCAAAAGAGATCGTTTTCTGTGAATTACTACTCAAAAAAATACAAAACTGGTTTGCAAATAAAGCGAGAGTGGCGACGCTCTTCTTTGAAAAAAAAAGCAGTACTGTAAGGTCTTTTGGCTTTTTCCAGAGATAAAATGAACATGGATTGAGGGCGTTCAAGACTGGCAAGGCCTATCAAAAAACTTTACAAAACAGGAGCTTAGTTATACTCATTTGAATGCATTCGTAGTCTTCATTACATGAAAAAAAACAAACTGTTGATTTTACAATGATATCAGAGCTTTAAAAAATGGGCTAAGGTTCTGGATCGCATTATAAATGTAATTTCAACAATGATAGAGTCAAAGTTTGCCTTAAGAGGTCACACTGAAAGGATAGGTCAAGCAAATATCGGAAATTTGTTAGCAATTATTGATCTTTTATGCAAGTACGAACCAGTTTTACAAAAGCTGG
The DNA here is from genome assembly GCA_015342085.1 of Leptinotarsa defecta. Lineage (NCBI taxonomy): Eukaryota > Metazoa > Arthropoda > Insecta > Coleoptera > Chrysomelidae > Leptinotarsa > Leptinotarsa defecta. The sequence goes on along the minus strand of WOGO01004589.1, from coordinate 11,071 downwards.
TCCAAAGAACGGTCATGAGTGTTCTTCAATTCGAAACGTGCTAATATAAATTCTATCAAATATAGTACAAAGTATTATTTTAGAACGCATTCAGTCTGCCCAGCGTTTTTTAATAATGATTAAAGCTAAACAAGACATTACCAAGCATATTCCAGGAAGATATGTAACTCTATCTTATGATGATGCAGGAATGTCAACAAAACTTGGAATTATCGAAAGCTTTTTAGGTTTTGAACAAGTAACCTACCAAACCGGAGAACGTACAGCAGAAATAATTTTAAAAAGCCTAGACGACAAAGGTACTTAAAATATTAAAACGTCGCGGACTGGGTTACGATGGAGCGGCAAATACCTATGTCCGGTATCGAATATTCAGAAAAACACTTCAGGACGCCCACTTGATTAGCGAAACGTCCATTTCTGGGGATTGGGAAAAGTGCTTGTTCTGTTTTAACCACCATGGTGTAGAGCCAATACATGAGATCTTGTTTCAGCACCTATGTATTTCAGTTAGTCCGTATGACCAGCATCAGTGCTAATTCCGCCTTTTTTGTACTTTCAAAACATATGTATCTTATCTCAAAACTTTCGTATATGCGGAGAACCGAAGTCCCGCTGCTGGACGAACGAAAATCATCCACAGGAATTTCTACTGCGAGGAAACCTAATACACAAAGTACATTCACCGTGTGCACCAATGTGCACCGTGATATTTGCCAGGGAAGTAGTTGTTTTCGGTAGGAATAAGACAGATCTCACTGTGTAGGATCATTAGGAGAGGTGAATGTTTCGAATTTCAATTAGAAATTATCTTAGGGTATAATTTGGGTTCTCCCCAAATTGTTATTTTTATCCAATGCCGCAAAATTTGCATAAGACATGACAAGCTGCATCCCATTTTGTATTACCTGTAACTAAGATATTCTATTTTGTTCTATTAAAGTTAAAGTTCAATGGTACAACTATGGTAAGTAACTTTGTAATCATTCTGAGCCTATTTCTGCTCTGCTGAAGCTACCCTCCATAAATTTCCTCAGACGATCCCATCATATAGGTTTACTGATGTGTTTCCAGAGGTATTTTGTCAGTATTCTTTATGTATCTCATCAACCCGTTTCCTAATCTGCTCCCATTCTGGTACCAACAGCTGGTTGTCAGAGCCATACATTTTAAATTGATGGATGTAGCCGTTACTACATGGTAGGAAATCATAATGAAGAATGAAGAAAAAAACATAGAAAGTTTCATTTCTCTTTTCTTCCCATACGTTTTGTTAAACTTTGATCCAATAACTCCCAAAAACTCAATCTGAGCTGCCTTGTCATTGTTAACGTTGATTTTCTTATTCTTATCCACATGTTGATAATAAATAAGTCAATGATTTTTCTCTCAACAGTCATGTTTTTGAAACAGCTCACTTACCTGCAGCACTGAAGAAAGGTTCATCTGCAGATCCGGTTTCTTGGACAACTTCTGCAATGCCACCGACAACATAATCCTTTCATCGAAGTTGAGGAAATTCTTCTCGCAATCCCTCGTAGGGACATGTTGGATTGGCACTAGCAGAGGAGCCCTTTCCAAACACTGTTGCGTGAACGCTTCCTCGACAACATCAGAAAATCTCTTGTAGTCCACGCATTCTCTCCTCAAAGGAGAGGCGAATCTATAAATGTGAAAGCTAAATGTAAGAAGGATAAATTCAGTTCGTATCTTCGAACAGACTTACACTTCCATCAGAGTTTCTACTTCGTTTTCGCTGAGGTCGAATCTGCAGACGGAGAGACCTCTTTTGAAATCATCTCTGCTTATGACTTGTTCGTTGCACCTGTCGAAATCTCTCAAAAATTCCATTACGCGAATCCTTTCTCTTACCACTTTTCCTTTAATCTTCGCCATGATCTTGACGATGTCTTGTTCTTGTCTTTGCACTTTCTTCTTTGGAGGTTCTTTGTTCAATTTCAATGTGTCGGCAACAAATTGGGTATACTGTAAGTTATATAACTCATAACTACGCAAATTCCTCTAATACAAAATCCCACTTCTGCCACCATTTTATAAATTATTTCATTTATCAAAGTAGCAATGTTGTTGAGACCGTTCCAGTTGAAAATTCACTTACCAAAGGTTCATCGCAAGAAAATTCAACATCTTTAAGGAACCAGAAGTAGTTAAAACCTACATCATCGTTGAATCTCTCTTCTAAAGCGAACAACTCCTCATCAGAAAGCAGGATGCAGTTTGAATGGAGAGCTTGCCTCATCTGCGATCTGCTGACATGACCATTGTTATGTCTGAAGAAAAATGAAATTTGAACTATGTATTATCTCAAGAGAATCTAAAGGCCATGAATAGTATTTAATGAAAACCTATCAAGTCTATCTTCGAACTCATAAGTGTATGTATCATTACACGAATACATGTTCAGTTGCTTATTCAAACAAAAACGTATGTAGAGCCAAATTCTAACTTAAATCTTAATAGATTTTACGTCACATAGTAACGAATGGTCACCAATGATTTCGAAAGTCACCTTTGAATGTACATAATTTGAATTTATGTTAGGATAACAAATCTAACAAGTTTTTTATTTGGTTTCAATAAGGAATTTGTTGACATTCCCCATACTGATATTAGATATTGAATTTTGGGATATACTAATGAAAAAATGAATAAATTGAAGGTATTTCAATGGTACACCATTGAATAAAAATCAAATTATAGGAGCAATTTTTTTAAATTTTAACTATAGAGTTTAATTGGATCTTTTGAATCAATTGATATAGATTTTTTTGATATAAACATATATAAAGATTCCTGAAATTTATGTGATATTTTATGGCACTGAAATTAATATTTCAATTTCTTGTACACTATTGCCAATGTAAATTAAAGTGGTGTAATCAGCAAACATTTGTAATTTACCAAATAAATTTACTGTAGCCCAAGAATTGATATATTTAAGAAAAAAACAGGTCCTAGTATTGATCCTTGCAGTACTCCACATATTTTTTGTTTTGGGAGTAATTATGTCATCCACATAAACATATTGCCTCCTATTCAATAAATAATTTTGAAACAGATTATAAACTAAACTTCAGATACCTATATGTTATGCATTATTTTTAGAATAATTTTATATTCCACAGTACAAAATGATTTCTTCAGGTTCACTGAAAGAACTCCACATTTTTGTTCGAATCTAAATCTAGCCGGAAGTGGGTTATGGCATCTAATACTGCGGACTCTGTGTCACTATTTTTGCGTAATCCGTATTGCCCATCATATAATAACACCGTCATTTCAAGATATTCAAACAATGTAGAGTGCTGATTTCTCAAAACGCTTTCTCAAAAGTTACTGGCACAAGTCGGCTGCATCGATATTCGCCATAAGGTTTGTTCTGGTTCTACGAAATTCAGGTTCTAGGACGTCAGGATCATGCGCAGTTGATATAAAGCGTTCTGGTTTATTGAGGATAATTTCGGACTAATGAATCCTCTGTTCTGTTTTCGACTGCTAAATGATCCCAAACTGTTTTGAACCGTCCCGAATCGTTCTTGCTCTCGAGGCTGAACTGTTGAGAACTGTTTCCGTTACTGATGCGCATTCGTGTGGACATTTGTTTGGGCTATTTGCTAGGATGTTTTTCTATTTATTTGATTTAAATAATTGATGATTGAGGTTTGATAACATTTGAACTGACTATAAGGATATGCTTCATAACATAATGGACATGATCAATATTATTTTCTCATCTTCATCTCTTCATATAACGATAGGTGGTGGCATAGTGGTCTCCTCAAAAGCATTCTGGTTCAAACAAGTGTCCGAGACTATTTTGGACTGTTTCAGATTTTTTGTTTGCACGCATCATGTCTTGCGCAGTTTCCAAACAGTTTCGGATGTTAGAACCAAAACAAACCTACTATGTGTAGGTACATCGTACATTAATTCATACAGATCTTGAAAGAATAAAAAAAATATGTATTTCCATCAGCTCAGAGGAAATGAAAATTCTTTTAAAAGATGTGTTCCTGAAGTTTCACCAAATATGAAGTATTCAAATTTTATTACGTAATCAAATTACGGACATAAGTGTACGAAAGCCTTCACATGATGGATATTTTGAGATATCTACGTACTTTCAAATACTTTTGACAATTAGGACACTGTTGAGACATTTCACAGAACTGCAAATGTCACTCAATATTTAATATAGGGAATATATAAAAATAATTCGAAATGTTGAGAAAAGTCGAAGAAACTTTTTTGTTATGGATGGAATATGGTTGCAGAGTTTCCAAATTATTTTGAAAGATTATTTGTGACATCTACTTTCTACAAAAATTCTATTTTTGAACAAAAAAGAAACTGAAGTAGCATGCTGTAACATTTTTAGAGTTTTTCACCAGTATTGAAATATACCGTACTAAATCCACACGAAGCTATTATTTTATATCGTTACACTTCCTAAATCTCCAAAAGCTCCCAATCTGTGCGATCCTTTGAATAACCGTAGAGCTTTCGGGAGTGAGACAGTTTTTGAAATGCATTTTTCAACTCGCATTTCCCGGTAATCTTGTTCAGATAAGCCAATCGTTTTCGAATTTCAGCCTTATTTGAATTTACTGAGGCTAATAAGCTGAAAGAGTAAAATGAAATTGAATGTGTCAGGAGAAAGCTTCATCACTGGATTAGAATAATTTTATTTCTCAAAGTGTATAAAAGATAGCGAGTGGATTCAAGGGTTTTTTTTATTTGGAACGAGTCTAATAAGTTTCGTGAAGACCACAGGAATTTATACTTCTTGATGTTTTTGTTTCGAACCAAAGAGTAGAACAGAGTTTCCATTGTGCATTGTATTTTGCTTATTCTCAAAATTAGGATCAGAAGGCATCATTTTGAAAGAATATCAAAGGATTGAAAAAAACTCCAACCAGAGATTTGGAAAATTCATTTATATGATAGAGTCTTGAGTTGCTGACCGACAACTAACTAGCTATTACATAATGATAACAATCTGAGAAATATGTTCTTGAAATGATCAACATCAATAAAGATTTGAATATTATAAAAAAAACTGATATTGGAAATTCAGTGTATTAAAATTGAGTCACTCTCATTGAATGCAAAAACTACAACTTTTGTAAAATTTCACGAATCATTGAAGATATATGATGTTACTGTAATCATGAAAGTGTGAAAATCATGACCATGACATTTTTTCCCGTATGGCTACTTTTTATGGTTTCAGTGAAATTCAATTAGTACGAATGTCAAAATATGTTTCAGTTATGAAGCCTCTAGAAAAGTCTCAACATATATACATATATAGGGTGACAACGAAATTATTGTAAATGGTATCATCATTCAGATGCTCATCAGGTAAGAAATTTAAAATTCGGAATAAAGACATAGTTCATTGAAGCCGATATTTTCAATGATTTTAATGAATTGAACACTAGAACAATATAATAATAATAACAAAACCAATTGCAATAATTCAATCGCTTTTCAAACTCACTTCCATAGAAGTGATTGTGAATTTGATATCTGAAAACTTTGAAATCATGTTTTTTTCAATATCTTACTAGAACTTTCGTTACCTAATTTGTGAACGGATGCTGTTTTAACATAAGCCAATGAGCCTTTGTTCAACCAACATAAGTTAAAACATTTGTTTCAAATTATCCACTTATAATGATGTAGTCAACATCTTCTTCTGCATTATTTTAATTTTTTTATTACTAAACTAACCTGTCTGGTTTCCCTTCTCACAAGAAACACACACATACGAGAAACCAGCGAATCAGGAATAGCAGAGCATGTAGGACCCATCTACATAACATCGAATGGTCCCAAACTGAGGTCAAACACAAAGAGGAACATTGGTTTAGAAGGAAATTCAAAGAAGACGCATACATGTTATCCAACAATGTATTCAGCAAAGCTGGCGTAGAGATATACAACATATGAAAACTCATAAATAAGCGAAAAATGGCCAACTCCTGCCAAACGGTCATCTCCCACTAAACCAGTGAAGCGAAAAAAGGAAATCAGAGATGAGTGAAAGTACTCAAATGACCTATAAATTTAAATATAAATATAAATAGTCAGCTCAAGGAGGAATCTGTCCAGTCATCATCCGAAGACGATTGTGGATACTAATAATCGAAACGTCGTGAATTAACTTGTTCAATTTGTTCAATTTTACACATATAGTCAGTGGGCATACTTGAAGACTGGCTATAAATCAAATGATCTAAAAGAACAATTCGTTCACGCCAGTCTCAACTCCCTACACTGTAGGTTTATGGATTGACACCGATCAGAAAACAACTACTCGCCTGGCTAATGTTGACCATCTGACGGAAATATCTGACGAAAATATCATAATATTTATCAGTATGCAAATTCATATAAATAAATAATATATATGGACATATGAATTGCATTTAGAATTGAACTATAATTAAGTCACGATCAAATGTGGCTGAAATTAATAAAGGTTCCAAGATAACCAGGAGAAACCTTAAATAACACCAAAATTGAATAGCCGCTAGCTTTAGATCCAGAGCGAAAGGCACGTGTCACGTATGTCGAAAATAAAATAAATCATCAGTATGAAACTAATTTCTACTGTTTTTCACAATGTATTGTCTGTATACAATGGTATGATGGCAAGTGGCGAGAAAAGAAATATTTAAAAAAAAACGACGAATCATTAACTGTCTACTTGCGTGGCTTGACATCTCCTGAAGTACCAAAGTCAAGGTTGAAGCCCCTGACTCCGCTGAATTCAGGGTAGGAAAAACACTAAGTTCTTCTTCTATAATTTTCCCACTATCGAGTGAACAGCTCTCATTTGAATTCGGATAACGGATGTTCCCAAATTACAAAAAAATGCAGCTTCCGCACTGCCCCATAAAACCCTTCAAGTTTCGGAAGGGTTTTCCAAAAATCCCAATTGGAATTTCATTTAACAATTTTTTGGTCAATTTCTTCAATTTTTCCAGTAAATTACCAACCTTTAGTATGGGGATTACCAAGTGAAGGAGATTATGAAACGACAACAGGTCGTGAAGTTCTATTATCTTCCAAAGAGAGTGAAAAGCCAATTTAATATCAAATGCCATACCCAAGCAAGCAAAACTAGGCACTGTTCTCACCAAGTGAAGACCCTCGGAATCAATCCTCAAAGAGATGTTTCTATAAACAAGTTCTCCAGGCGGGTCTTCTTCGAAACTTTACAAAGCAACCTCAAAATGGAATCCCTGGGATTACCATATTGAAACAGAATAATATGAATTTCAGCGCATGACCATACGTCATGGACAGGTGTAATGAACCAATGGGAAATTGAATAGAACTATTTGAACCTATCAAATTACCTAAATGAATTTTCCAAACTGGAACAATCTACTGAATGATTGGATTATTCAGGGATCAATACTGTGGGGAATATTTCCTCTCAGAGACAATTCCGCTAAGATATTTAAAATATAATATGAAATGAAATATCAACATTTCTTTAGGGATACAGTAGTTGATCTTTAATTATGACTTCGACTACTAGGTGTGTTGTAAGTATGGAAATATATTTTTATAGGAATCAGTTCTACAAAAAAAAAATTAAATGTACAAGATTTCGCCAATTGGATGCCGAAATATACCTGAAAAGAGTTTGAAAGGGATTCTTTAATGATTGGAACACGGTAGTACATTGCATTCCATCCACATTGAAAGTACTTTAATAACATTTGGAAAGATACTGTCTATTAATTTAATGAAAGTGAACAACAATAGTTTATCTGTGTAATCTCACGGCCCACCAGTTTACGAACAAAAGAGAGAGAGGAACCTACGGGTGCTTGGAAATTGTTATTCCGTTTATGGATGATTATACCTAGTGGAACAACTTGGTACCGTTACAACACCCCCCTTACCTGAAGAAAATTGAGTCCGCTAAATTTTCTCCATCGCTAGCTGACTTCAGGTCCTTATCGTTCCATATACCTTTATAGTTTCCCAGCTATAGGTCCATGGTGACACTCTTCTTTTTATATAAAATGGACCAATGAATTTGGGTGCAAATTTGGCAGAATAAAATTTCTCAGCATTCGATAAAACAAAATTTTTCCTGAAGATTGGGCAGGAACTCTTCGTTTCTCCGTCGAAGACTATATTTCTTCATGTTTCTTCTAGCCGCTGCCGCCAACCTTTCTTCTACTTCTTTGAATAATTGCAGAAATCCTTCGATTCTTGGTTCGGAAGAATCTGCCGGATCACTCAGCATAGTTTGCCTTTGATGATGCTCCTCATTCAGGATCATGCCTTTTCCAAAATTCACGAAGTACGGTGAATGGCTAATCGTCTCGTGCTTTGCTGTCCTCTGTGCGCAAGCAATTTTGGCGATGTTTTTATCCCAACTGCGGTGGTTATCCGATACATAGACTGCAAGCAATGTTTTAAATTCCGATTCACTCTTTCCGTAGGGTTTGCCTGGGGATGGTAATGAGCATTGTACATAATTTTAACTCCATATTGTTCGGACAATTTCCGGAATTTACTCGATTTGAACTGAAGTCCATTGTCGCAAAGAATTAGGCCGAGCACCCCGTACACCAAGAACACCTCCTCTTCAATTTTCATGATAATACTATCTGCCGACAATGACCTCAGTGGAAATATCAAGGAGTACTTACTATAATAATCACTGACAACAAGAATAAGTGTATATCATCTTCCGAGGCCTTCTCACGGTTGGTTGTACTGTCATTATCCGTTTGGGCCCCGTAATTCTGGCTTGTGTAACGCACAAGGTATTACAGTTCCTAATATATATAGATACATCGTATCTCATTTTGGGTCAATATATTTTTAAACTGTTGATCACGTCCCTCCTGGACTCCATTTTCCTGCAGGTATCACGAAGTTCAGTAGTAGATAGCGGATCCCTAAGACGATCCTAATAGAATGGATAAAGATTTTTCATGGTAATGGCTAACTTGACATCTTCGGACACCGGACATCCCAAACGACTGAAGTAGTTAGACATAACAGCCAAGTAGTTTAGGTTAGGTTAGGTTAGGTCCAAAGTGAGTGGGTCTATCAGATCCTCCACCGCAACCCGTAAGACAGCCAAGTGGACTCCAATGCTTTCGGTCGGGTGCTGAGTTCGCCTTTGTAACTCCTCAAACAGTACATCTATATGGTTCGCTGATAAGTACTCATCGCGAAATTCGCCAACAAGTTTCTCCCAATTATTCCACTTTTTCAGCAAATAAGTCCAAACCAGAATCCAGTAAAATACTCTCAGGAACGTTTCTTGCCAATCGATGCTCTTCTACCATCTTAAAAAAAGCAGTAACTGACATTTCTTCAGCATCACCAGTAAATTTCTTTATGTTCCACTTGTGAAGTGGAATCATCTGATCCATCTGAAGCGATCCGATTTGGAAAGGTTACGGCAGCCAAAGACCAGTGGGCTACCAGTTGAATATTTGCATTGAGAGCCTGATTGATGATTCTATTTTGTAGTTGCGAAAGTCCGGGGGGAACTGACCTAGAGGCTTGCTGTGCATTGTGAATTTTCAGGTTGAATTCATCCATGATAATCAAAGCTTGTGCCACAAGATCTGCCTTAGTAGTCTTTTATGTACAGTCCTTTGGTTCCATTCTATTCGCTAAGAGGACCATCAACTCATCCAAAGCCGTCTTAACTGCCGTCTCATCATCAGAAAAGATGAAAGGGTAGTCCGGGTATCGTAAGCTGTCCCCATCTTTTTCCATTTGTGAGGCTACAGAGAGCCTATGACGCATTTCATCGACAGTACCTACTGCGACATCATGAACAGTTAGTTGGTAACATATTTCGTCATTGTCTAACCGATTGATCTGCATTTTACGAGCCATATTATACCAAATAATTATGTCAATGTTAGCAACTCAACAAATTTAAAAAAATCTTTCAAGCTTTCCAATAAACTTATAAATGAATCATTCAGCACAAACTGCAGGAGTAGGTTTTCAAAATATCTTCAATTTTTTTTCTAGTGGCTCCACGGTGGGAGCCAAAATGTAACGCTTGATCACGTTACGGTGTTGGGTTGTCACTGTGACAGCCCAAGAATTCGGCTCCGGCTAACTGAGTGAAGACGTGAGTGGGAAAATATGCAAGTTAAATTTTAATTTTGGGCGCCAGATAATTTTACCCCTTCCGAATTCTTGTCTGAACTTAAGCACATCTGTGCATTTTGCATAATGAACTGATTTATCACCGATAAAAAAATTACGTAATGATCTGATTTATTATAAATACGTCACGACAATATCATATTATTTGTTAGTATATAAATTCACGTAAATAAATAATATCTATGTATATACAATTTGTATTTAGAGTTGAAATATGACTAAGTCACGATCAAATGTGGCAGAAATTAATATAGGTTCCAAAAAAAAAACATAAATAACACCAAGATTAAATAGCCGCTAGCTTTGGATCCAGAGCGAAAAGCACGGCGTGTCACGTTTGTCAAAAATAAAATAAATCATGAGTTTGACACTAATTTCCACCGTTTTTTACAATGTATTTTCTATATATAATTGTATGATGGCAAGAGGCGAGCAAAGAAATATTTAAAAAAAAAAACGACGAATCATTCACTGTCTACTTGCGTGGCTTGACATCTGAAGTGCCAAACTCAAGGTTGAAGCCCCTGACTCCGGTGAATTCAGGGTAGTAAAAAAACTAAGTCCTTCTTCTATAATTTTCCCACTTTTAAGTGAACAGCTCTCATTTAGATTCGGCTAATGGATGTTCCCAAATGTAAAAAATGCAGCTTCCGCACTGCCCCATAAAACCCTTCAAGTTTCGGAAGGGTTTTCCAAAAATCCCAATCGGAATTTTATTTAATAATCTTTTGGACAATGTCTTCAATTTTCTCCAGTAAATTATCAACCGATAGTATGGTGGTACGACAACAGGTCCTATAAGAGGAAGGAAAAAGTACATAAGTTGAAGGTCCAAAATGGCGATGCTGAAAAGTCGGGGAAGATTTGGTGTCAC
>WOGO01004588.1:2489-13137 GCA_015342085.1 Leptinotarsa defecta | reverse complement strand
TTTCATATAAACATTGAATTACACAAAAGAAAAAAATTCTTTCGGAACAAATACTTCTATATGAACACTGAATTATACAGAAGATACTTTTCTTTACTCAGTTTAAAACATTCGTTGTGGAATAAAATCAGATATCATTCACATTAGTTCTACTTTAAATGAATAACAAATTTTACTGGTATATAACAACAAGATTTTATAATTAATACTAAGTGTGTGATGTAATGAATTGTTGGGTTTGAATTCATTTAAAATTTCTTTTCATTTTTTATATAAAAAAGTACATTTCGCGATAAGCTTTTATATCATATAAATTTTGTAATGTAATAAATTGATGGGTTTGAATTAATGAAATGTTACTTCGAAGTAAATGTACATATAAATGCCATCTTGAAAATAAAACAAATGCCGTTTGTTAAAATTCAATTTATTTAGGAAATATGTGAATACAAATTTCACTGTATAGAAAATTATATATTCGTAGTAAATTTATTCAAACAGATTAAGGTACAAAAATACTTAAAAAAATAAATAACTTCTTTCATACAGTGTTCATAGTCTAAGTTGATAATACTCCGAACTAAAAACTAATCAACAATCAATATATTACAAAATATTTACAGAGTCTCCGTATTTGTACATATCACTTCTGTAAAAGTCATAACAAAAATCAAACATTTACGATACTATATAATGTGTAGTTGAAATCCTTCCAAAACTTTTTCAACTCAAATCTGTAGTGAACGAATTACATAATCTAAAATTGACTGAAATGAGATTATATTATGAATATTACATTGTATTGAAATGTACGTACTCAATAATCAACTCTAACTATTGGCAATGAAAAAATAAAAAACAAATTTTGATTTTTTAATGCCCCAATATCTCATTTTGGTGACAACTTTTTATCCAGCAAATTTTTCTATGGAGGTATAAAATTGTATCCCATATATCTGGATGATGAACATTGCCAGTTAAATTATAAATTTTTCCATTGTTCTCTTGATATCATGCAATTACTTTTTCCACACACAAAAATATAATATGCCATAAGAGGATTATTATTGGTAACCTCAAGAATGTATGTTTTATCACAACAATCTCCAGAACCAAAAGCCAGAATTAAAATTTTGAAAGATTTTATAAAAACAGTGTTGAATTGGCGTAGTTGTATGGCTTTCAACAGAAAGGTCTAAGTTCCAATCCTAATGTGAACAAATATTTTCCACAGAAGATGTTTCAACCCTCATGTGATCAGATATTTTTCACACAAGAATTTTTTGAGTTGAAAGTGGATTCATTCTGGTAGAGAAACTGCAAAAATCATACTTAATAGCTCAATTTCGAATTCTATGTCCCAGTTGAAAAACTCTATATTTTACCAATCACCAAATTTATATAGACATGACTCATGTTCTATATGAATGGACTGACTGACCAGTTTCTTGTTGAAAATTAATAACACCATCCATGATAATAATTAGACAATTTTGATTTCTAGATGCTAATGATAATGTGTCACTTCCAAAGCCAGAAATTTTTGAACAAGTGATAAAAAACCACCAAATTCCAGTTCAAATTGAGAGATTGTAAGGTTTAGAGATCCGTTTGTTACGTTCAAAATTTTTCAATACTTCTGAAGATTTCGGAAAAAACAGTTGGAGACAATGAAACTGGTATCCAATGTTTGGAAAAAGTTTATATCCAATAGACAATACATAAAATCAGTTCTTGAGTTTGTTGGCAAGGTTATAAATTCTTTACATTCCCACAACTTAGTCTTACAAAAAGAAAAGAACATTTCTTTAGTCCCTGAGTTTCAAATTAAATGGACCTAAAGACTGTTTGCGATTTGAGGGGCAAATACGACTTTCAGAACTATCAGAATTTTTCATAAATTCGTTTTTACCAAAAGAGAATGAGAGTTCGACTCCTAAACAAAATTATATGACATCGGCAAAACAACTCTCATTTAATATGAAGTTATGACTGAACATCATGAAAACAGATTTTGACATATTATTTTTATTGTATGTTGAAAGTTAAAAAATATCTTTCTGAAAATATCAACAGATTTGGAACCGAATGCATGGACTCTATTGCATTAATGAAGACCCTGAATAACAGTATTTTTCAAATATCGTCCATGAACAGACAATGAAACTTGGTTCATCAAACATCTATCAGGAAAGATTGTCAACTACATTATACTTGTATATTTCAATTGGAAAATATTTTGTCATTCCTTTACTCTCAGACAGCAACTAGAATAGTACTTTCAAAGTAATCACACTTCAGTTCAGACTTTCCACTCTTTCTATTGAACTTGGAGACATCAGCAATTCATTTTGGATCTTTTTGCATTGAAAATTAACTTGTTCCCGTAAGTAATTTGATTTGCATCTTATACTTCTCTACTTCCTGTTCTTTTCTTCTTAACTTGATCTTATATTCCTCTATCGTATTCTGAGCTTCAATTAGCTGGTTCATAACTGACTCCATGTCATTCTGCGAGGGTTTGTCAGCTTGACCAATCATCACAGCATCCCCAGAAATCTAAATAAAATAAATTCTTTAAATATGGATACTAACCAAAGGAATTTTAAATTGAAGTCAATGTTTGGCAAACATTATGCAATGGGATGTTTAGAGAGAAAGCAAATTTCAATTTTTGGGGTAAATTAATAACATTCCACATATGTGTTACAATTTAAACAAAGTGACTCACTTTTTTAAGTGAACCGCCCTCAATAACATAAACTATATAACAGAGTCCAAAAGTGTTGCATTCATAATTCCACTCCAGTTCATTGTTGTAACTTCCGGACTGTGCTGTCTTTAACAAGAACAACTCTGAGTAGGAAAAGACAATGGCATCTCCCCTTAAGAAGATGTCATCTATAGGATCGACAGAAAACTCAAAACGAAAATATCAATGATATTTCTTGCCAAGTGAAGATTCGAGATGATGACAAATGAGATGTTTGCCAGATTTCCATCTGACAAGGTGCAGCTTGTCTTTTTCAGAAGGAAATCTATTTTATAAAGGTTTAGATGAATTCCTGAAGATATCCAAAATAAACAACCATTTGAACCTATACTGGAATAGTATTGATGTTATTTCCTTTTTTCAGACGATGTCAATTTTTTTTTTGAGTTTTTTAGAACTATTGTGCACTTTTAATAAACAGATCCGATATTATATGGTTTTTAAAGTTTTACTTTTTTGTTTTTATGCCTGTTAGGATACTTTCTATTCCAATGAACTCATTCATTCTTTCATTAAAAGTAGATAGGAAACGTTTTTTTATTTGTTTCATCAAAATATAAAACTTTCGAAGGATCAATAAATAAAAACTGAAAACCAAAATAAGTTTTTTTTAAATCAATGATTACTACAAAAAATACTTTTCTATAAAATTATGAACATGAAAAACCACAAAAAAAATTGATTTGCTAACATGAAACTTGCTGTTCAAATCAGATATGAACTGACACTCGCTATATTTTTTTTAACAATTCAAACGATTAGTTTGGTTAGTTTCTAATAACTTTATCTGGAAATGAAAATCTAAACCCAAAAAATTGAAATTGTATCGAATGTGCATATTACTTGGAATACTCACCCTTGTAACAGTAGAAACGGGTGTAAAAGTGGAAAGAGGTGTTCTAGAAGATGATATAGGGATTAGTTTATTTTTCCTCATTACCACCCGTTTTATGGGACCTCGTGAAGGTACCACCTTCAGTTGGTTAAAGATGTTTTTGTTATTGGTCATCGCCAAAAACTGTTCAGGAGTAATTGTCACAACTTTCTTGTTCATTTTTAAAACAGGTGTTTGTTGCTGCTTTTGTTGTTTCTGTTTTTGCTGTTGCTCAGACTGTTTAACAGAATTCAGGACTTCTTTGCCAATGTCTAAAATAATAAAAACATTTTTTTTTTCATACCATATAGGCTTGGGAAAGTAATCAGCGCATCTACAGACTAACATAGACCATTGATAAAAAATAAATGAGTACAGTAATTTTGAATAGATTACGGACTTGCTGAATGAAGGGTTTTGTACTGTTGATTATACATTTACACTTGTTGAGCAAACTAATGACCGTTTTTATTATAAACATTTTTCAGAAACTACAGGAATTAATCTCCTTTGCATGTAGAGATCACTTTCCAGAGATCACTGTCCCATTATTTTTATCGGGTTCGGGTGAATTAATAAAAGCTGTATGAGAGCTTCTGGTTTTTTATAAGGTAGAAAAGCCCTACATAGTGACCAAAAAATTAAATGACATGGTCTATTGCATCCAACTACTCCAAGGAGCAAACCATCGGTTGCCCACTCAGAAAGATGGAATGGAAGCAATTCCTCAAATTCAAGATGAGTAATCTGCAACAGAGTAACTTATATAAGGAGACAATAGTTCAAATGAAACAGATAAGGGCTAGTTTACCCACTTACAGAATCATCATGATTTTTGTGATTTTCAAACATATTAGAAGAAATGGTGTACCTATTCTACTGGGAAGAATGCAGAAAATGTTGACTAGATTTTTTTTCCGAAATGTTACCTGTTAAAACAACTGAATGTCCATTCTCCATAACACTGTGTAAAATATTTGAATCATCATTTTCATCATTTTGTAACATTGTAATACCGTGTTCTTGAAGTATCTTCAGAGATTCCGTTGTGAAAGTGCTGGGATCTACTGTGACATGTTGCACAAGTTGTTCATTTTCTTTTTCAATTCTTTCCTGATCAGTTTCTTCTTCGATTTGGTCTAAAAATGTAAGTGTTATTGTTCTAAGTGAAAAAAGTTTTGAGATGTCTTTGGAAATAAAAATTTATAATATTTTGTTGAAATTTTTTACTCACGATTTTCTGCACCATTTTGACTGCTTTCGTCCAACCCATTTGCAGAGTTCTCCAATTCTTGAAGAACTTTTGAATCTGGAAAAGTGACATTAAAATAATAAATTGTCTTCACCTGATAAATAAAATGTTTGTACAACAAAAATTTTGCATTACTATGATGCGTTGTTGAGATAATTTTGTGATGTTACTCTGTTCAAGGATTTAACAACAAATGTTAATTATGTTCAGAGTTATCGCAATATTTTTTGGCAAAAGTTGACAAACATATTCTTCTTCACATTACATAAAAAAGCATTATCGATTTGATGATTTTTGCCACAAGTACGAAGAATACAGAGTCTGATTGAGGTACTCTATATTCATATTCCAATGTTTCTTTCAAGTACAAACACATGGATTTAGACGTAAGTAGTTTCTGAATTGATGGATACTACACAGTAAGTTCTTTCTGTTACAGTATATACAAGGGATGTAGGTGGGAGGTGATCATCAGTAATATGAGTATTTCATGAAATTTTCAAAGTTGACGCAAAAACATGGATAACAGGTAAATTCAACCTAAATGTTAACAACTTCTCAAAAGAAAGAAAATTTGACATCTTTGTTTGGTAAGTAAGTGAGACCGGTGAAATCTAGACCGGTGAGATCTCTTCTTACGAAGACGCCAATATACGAGGCTCCCACAGGCGATCAGTTGCAAAGCCAAGCTTTGACACTGACCCCCGGAAGATTCATCTTTTATCTTTCACCACAACACAACTAGCTGGAAACCAAAGCCCAAATACAACACATTTATGATTCAACATCACACAGCTCCGTTTGGACCCGCCATAGGTCTCATGTTGTACTAAGTTGAAACACAAATGCATTGATGGATTCAACTTTCGTCAAAAGACAAGCCTAAGTAAGTGAAGGCAATGCGTTTGTGGTTCAGCCTAACACCACTGATGAGACGGCGGTCTAGCACCACTATGGCGGATCAAAACAACACTGTCTGGCTTTCCAACTGACTGCCTTGGGGCGCCTCGTTTATCTTTGATATTCGAGGACTGAGTTATCTGTGGATCCCATAAATGGCGTCTTCATAAGAGGAGATACCGTCGCTTCACTTACTCAAGCTTGTCCTTTAAGGACAGTTGAGTCCAGCAATGCATTTATGGTTCAGCCTAGAACCACTAATGAGACAGATGGCAGGTAGAAACTGCGTTATCTGGTGTTGGTATCACAAATGTGTTGTGTTTGGACTGCAGTTTCCAGATGTACCATGTTTCAACACATATTCTTTATATTTATTATTAGATGGTATATTTAAATTGATTGGGTGAAAAATGGCTTCTTCATACTATAAAGGAAGTTCACGTTGCATAAGTTGAAAGCAGTTGAAGCTCAAATTTTAATTACATGAACAGCTTTCAAGACTAGTCAGACTAAATGCAAACTCACCAACAGAATAACTTCCAAAAACTGGAGAACTATTTTCATTATTCTCCAACTCCATTTCATCACTAAACTCCTGCACCTGATTTTCAGAACCCTCATCAGATGCTAATTGCAACACTAAATTCTGAGTAGCGACCGATGTATCAACTATACTTTCTGTCAACAGTTTTTCTATATCAGGCCTATTGATTTGTTTAGCTATATGAAGAGGTGTCAAGTCAAATTTGTTGACTTCGTTTATGAGAGCTCCGTTTCTCAATAGATGTGCTGCTACTTCTAAGTGACCATTCTGAACTGCCCAATGTAGGGGTGTCATACCCAACTAAAAAAATACAAACAAAAATTAATAAACCAGAACTGATTTTCAGAAGTATTCATTATTATTGTAAATAATCATGGATGGACAATTGCAGAAATAATTCCTAACCCAGAAAAGTCTTTCATAGGTCCACTTCAAATCTTGAAGAACCATAGTATGTTAGGCAGAGTAAAATGAAACACAAGCACTTTCTTTTTGGCATTCAGCACACGACTACACCTTTATTTAACATGACAAATAGACAATGTGAGGTAGTTGACACTCGGTATACATAATTTTAAATTTTCTGATATAATTTATCAACACCCTAACTCACAGTAAAAATAAAGTTTATGAAATCATTATGCCTACCAATTTCAACAATTTATGTTACTCTGAACATAAACTTTCAGTTAAAATATCTGCAGTTATAACATCTGTAGACAAATGTTCAACTTTCAGAAGTAGAAATCAATTCTCTCACAAAATGGTGACGAACATCTATATATTTATTGCGGTTATGATAGACTGGATTGACTGACGAATGTATAGCACTTTGATTGCCATTGAATAAGATAATACAAGATATATCTCCCGTCAATTCTGCTAACACACCTTTAAAATATATAGGTTCTTTTGTGGCTTCAGATATTGATATGTATTTGGCTTCTGTGTTTGATGAAGCTATTATTTTTTTCTTTAAACTTCAACAAGAGATAACAGCACCACAAAGTTTTAATGCATACCCTGTATAGGTTTTGTAATCTACAGAATTACTAGCCTTACTAGCCCAATTGGCATTATCTACTAATAATTTCAAACAAGAATTCATTGTTTTTTTTCAGATATCTTAACACTAACTTGGACTCTTTCAGTGACTTTCATCATGAGAATTATTGCCCTGACTCAAAAAGCTTACAGTAAAAGATTTATCAATATACATTGACGCAATGTAATAACAGTATTTTTTTTCTATCAAAATCTCTTTTGATGCCCAAACATTCAATTCTACCTAAATCTTTAACTTGAAACCTTAAGTTTAAATCCTTTTCAAGCTTATTGGCTTCATTTTCATTTTTAGAAAAAAAATAAAAAAATAATCTACACTTACAACAACGATAGTAATCATATGATTTTTCTTCTTTATGGAACTACAAGATTTGTTCCATGACTGTTCGAGCCAATAAATGGCTTAATTCAATTTTAAGCATTTATTAACATCAGCAATTGCATATACACCTTTTCTTTTCAATATCCATTTTAACATCTAAGTAATGAATATCTAGTCTTAATTTAACTGAAAGGACAAAAAGCAATCGCAAACTCAAATATCCTATTACATAAGAAAAACTTTTTACATAACCAATTCCTTGTTTTTATAAGAAACCTTAAGCTACTAACCTAGCATCTTCAAACTTTGACTTTTCTTTCAAAAACCCGCTTACACTTCACTATAGCGGTCGTAGAATTTCTTGGAAAAGCCACTAATTCCCAAGCATCATTTTCTCTGAAACTCTCCAATTTCTTTGCCATGGCTCATTTCCACATATCTGCTTCTGGTCTCTGAAGAGCTTCTTCTACCGTGATTGTCTGTGGTCGATTTTATCTGAATTTCTCAAACACATCCATGTCAAAAAACCTTCAAAAATTTTAGGTTTTAGCTATCTTTGTGATTGTCTACTCCCTAAAGATGATATTTTACTAATTTCACTCATGTAATCTTCGTCATTGGTGTCTTCTAAATAACTGTTTTCACTGTAAGAGTTTCTAATATCTTCTATACATTGCTCGTTTACTGTGATATCCCTACTGAATCTGCTAGTTCCTGGCCTGTACTTACTGGTTTTGTTCTTGGGTCCTGAAGCAACACTTCTTATGAGTGAAGAAATTACTGTGTCAACTGCTTCGATCCAGAACCTTTTATCAAGCTTTGCATCAAATAATAAACATCTAGCTCTTTCCACATCTGTTGTATTTAGACGTGAAGCATAACCATTTTATTCTGGTTTTTGATGCAATATGCTAGCTTGCTTCCGAAATTTTTCGCAGGTTGCTCCACAGAACTCTCCACCAATGTCACTTCTTAGAATTGACATCTTCTTTTAAACTGCTTGACACATTCAAATAACCTCATCTTTTGTTTCTGAAAAATAGATGAAAACCATTCATCAATAAACATCCTGGAAATATATAAATATCTAGCATTTCCTAGTAATATGACCTCCGTTGCACTGCAAAGAACTATAATTTCTAGTATGCTACTTGCACGAGATACTTTCTCTGGAAATGGTAGTCTAGTCTGCTTGCTTTCATTGCAAATTTCACAACTTTGTTTGCTAATGTTGATTCCTTCTCTACATATAATTTCTTCTACAACACCATTTGTCATTTTCTTCAGGTCTTTTTCATTGAAATATTCTAGTCCCCGATGCCAAATATCTCCTGACAACAGTTCTTTCAGCTAGTAGATACTGATATGCTATTTCTGTTTCCAATTTGTACATATTATTAACCAGTTTTGCTGTTCCTTTTATTTGGTTATTTGTGTTCTAAATTCTGCAACCATCATTTTCAAAGATTTCAGGTCGGAGTCAAATGGTGAGGACTACGGAACTCTCGGAGAACAGGGCCATTGAATCTGGTGTACCACAGGGTTCTGTGTTAGGCCCTATTCTGTTTCTGCTATATATGAATGACATATCTATGTAAGAGTATTTTAGCGAATCCTTTTATACATATATTAGCAATTTATTCTTTTTACTATCACTTCGTACATGGTGGTATTTTATCTATACATTTTTAGAACTTTTTTATATTTACATTTATATATTTTTGGAACTTTTTTATATCTACATTTATACTTTTTTAGTATTTTTCCTATATTAACATTGTATTTCTTGGACTTTATCGATAAGATGCAAATCTTCGGACAAAAAACTATATTTTGACTTGATTTGAGTGTATTATATTTGTGGGGAGCTACTTTGAAGAGGACACAATAGAAATTGATGAATTAATGAATATTTTCTGAGAAAAACTAAAATTCACCTTATTTTTGGAACCGAGTATTCTGTAAAAATAGAATATTAATAAAAAAGCTAACACCTAGATCGAAATGTTGAAACACATAACGGTAAAAACGTAAATAATTTCGGATCCTATGAATGCTACTATAAAGTTTGTAAAAAAAATTTGTCCTGACTCATTAGCCTCCCGTAAAATTCGTGACATTGGACTTTTGAACCCATAACTTTCTGAACGTGTCTGTACAACAAATATAGTATTATCGTCTCTAGTTTTTTTTTGTCTCACTCTAAAATTATTATTGACAATAATTATAAATTTAATGGAAACAATGAGTTTGTTTGGATTGGCCTATTATCCAAAGTTGTAAATGAATGTAATTGTAGTCGTAATGTCCCATTGTGTAAGCAACAGTCCTCAAGAATTTCTTCTGGACTCTTTCTAATAACATTTTATAGATCAAGTGAAAAGAAGACCACACAATTGATGCATACTCCAAGTTCGATCTTATCAGTGACCAAGACAAAAATTTCATTGTATTAACAGAGAAGTCCTTACTGATTCCAAGTACCTACATAGCTTAAGAGTTCCAGTGATTTGAATGTAATACTTAGTTTTGAATAACAAATTTTGAGCTTCTCCACTTTGTTCGAAGGCAGCAGGGAGTTTATGCAATATTTAGAAGTAATAGGTGACTGGGAACGATTGAAAATACATTACTACACATTTATCTAAAATAAAATCCAAGCAATTTATTGATTGGTTCAAATCAAATTGAAGTTTCATACAATCATCATGAAGTAGGTGAATGTAGCAACTTACCTTCAGGTATTTCGCACGATATCAGATATTTTTTTCCTCCTTATACATTCATCAAGTGCTTTGGTATAATAGTTGAAAACATTGAACAAGGGGAGGTTTCAGATCAATGAGTATGACTTTGCTTGTAGAAATAGTTTTTGCAACCTGTTTTTGTGAACTATATTTAGGTTAGGTTAGCTTAAA
>WOGO01004587.1:987-13137 GCA_015342085.1 Leptinotarsa defecta | reverse complement strand
CAGTGGGCTATGCTTGAAGACTGGCAGTAAACAAATCTAAAGAAATGAACTTTAAACGTTCAAGCCAGTCTAGAATATACCTACCCAGTAGGTTGCATGGACTGACGCCTATCAGAAAACAACTACTCCCCTGGCTAATACTACGAAAGGCGTTGGATTATATCCGACAGGCGTCAGTGCAGGAATCAGCCAATTGCATATTCCGGAAAAAAATTCAGCTCGCTATTAAAAACTTCTCCCACATATTCGGTTTCATAGACCAGAAAAGTCTAATGTCACTCAACATGCCATAGACATTAAGTGAGGAATGCCTATAAATGCTGAATTGTTGACAAACAAATTTTTAATAGTCTCCTAGAGTTTAGAAATCGGAAGTAGAAAAGTGTTATTGCAAGTAATAGACATGTAAAGTTCAGGTATTGATTACATAGAAACAATAATTCAATGACCCTCATAATGTATATAGAAACATCAAGTCGACCGTAGGAATTAGTCATCTCCTTTTCTAGCTTCCTTAGTTAGAGAAACGTGCGTCAAGGGACAGTATTTTCGTTCTGGCCTGGGAAAAGTATTTCGAATAGATTCATTTCACCCCAGAGGTTCCAATTTATGCTTATTAAAATAATTTTAGTGATACCGTCTTTGAGAATTCAATGAGCTATTCACTCCTATCTCAGTGGAAATTTAATCAACGGATGAATGGGAATGTCGAACTCTTTCAAGTGTCTATATGAACCAGTAAAACTAGGATATCATCAATGTATTTGTATTAGTATGTGACGTTGATGATTATTATAGATTTTTCAGCTAGGGACTTTCAATTGGAATTAGTAGCAGTAGATAAATAGAATTTGGTTTGTATTGAACACGATTGATAAAGCTGTTGTGATGTACTTTCATAAACTTCGTATGGTGAGGATCCTAAAATGATGTCCTAAAATACACTGTCATGGATTTCCGTCAAGTATCACATAGAATACTGTTGTTGTTGATTTTTTTGCAAACATTTGATATCAATTGGCAATTGCATGTGAAATTAACTCTGTGAGAAGCTGAGATTCTAATTTCCAAGTGATACACCATCACATTTATATTTATCAGAATTAGTAATGCCAATTTTGGCTAAGTGTAAAGAAAATCAACCATGATTTGATTTCAATCTATTGATGGTAGAAGAATAGGATTAGGTAAGTACTCTGTATTTTGGAATGTGACGAATATCCTCTGCACTGTTAGAAAAATGTTGTTGAAATCAACAAAATAAAGAAACCCAGTGAATCCACTAGAACTTTTTGAGAAAATGACAAATTTTGATATTGATAATATTAACAAATAAACATTTGTGGATTTAGTTAAAAGGATTTTGTCATTCAACACATTAAGAATGGCTTCGTTTGCAAAAGAAGTTGCTATTTCAACAACAAAAATATGGATAATTCAACTGGAGCAACGATATATCAACAATATTTTTTGTTATTTTTACAACTTCAAATGGTGGAACTAGCAAACTCTATTGAGGATTTTCATAATACATTATTATTGAATAACACTAAGTCGTGATGAATTTATCATAACATGACTATCAATTTCTCAATCTAATATTGTTAGAATTGTTTTATATTCTATTCATTTGTATTGTTTTTGATGTTGTTATGTAAATTGAATATGTTGAATCATTAACAAATTCGTGTTGATGAATCAAATAATATTTATGGATCACATCAAGTTGTGTTATAATGTGAAGAAAATTCAACAGTTTATTGTATGATTGCCACTATAAAAAGTTTTACAAAATATGTGACACGTGTTTCGCTATACAATAGCTCTCTCATGCACTTGAGATAGCTATTGTATAGCAAAACACGTGTCGCGGTTTTTGTAAAACTTCTATGATGAATTATACAATAAACTGTATTAATGAATTTTAATATGGATTTGCATCAATCGACCAGTTTTATTCAATTAAAAATTAATTTCTTGTTCAAGTATCAGTTAACGTTTAATTTTTTGACGAAGTTGTAAATTTTATGTTATTGAGATTGGTTCAATAAATGAAACAATGACATTAAAAATTATTCAATTCATTTCATGAATTTTACAATATTCAGCAATATAAAAATGAAAAAATATGTATTTTTAACAAAAATATGAAACATTATTGAGCTCAAAAATCACAAAAATAAGGTGCATAAAAGAGATCATGGTACAGTCAATTGTGGTGATTCAAATTGTAAGGATGTAGCTAAAATTTAATATATGTTATATTAAAGAATATAATAATATAAAAAATATTGATAATTTACATTTTTTTACATCCAAGATGACTCCTCGTTCTAAAAATCCTAGAAATCTGCATTTATTTTGGCTCCCGCCACATCTATGACACGAAATTCTTCATCGCCAATTTCAAGAAACATAGTTTTTCTGAAATATTAAAAAATCGTCAAAAGGCAACGTATATCAGAATCGGTATGAAAGGGTGATACGGCCATAAAATCGTGTAGTTACAAACAGTTTGTACTGGTGCAATCGGTTACGGTGATCTAAAGATGGTTACCTTTATGGTCTGATTCATGAACTTATAATGGCTCATGGTCCTAATAAGAAATATGTAGGTAGAAATCTTCTTGTCTATCAAGTTGAACGTTTATCCAAATTTTATGCAAAAAATTACAAAACAACTAATCAACAGGAATAAAACAGTCCCAAAATGAAATATTTCAAATTATTAGCTACATTTGAGAGACTGTAATACTGCCCAATCTGTTTTAATAAAAATTACATTTTTCATTAGCAATCAGCAATAAGCAAATCAAAAATGGATTTAAATGGGTTCTTCAGTGGTTTATATTACGATGAAACCTTTCTGGATGAACTTTTCAGTTTTATTACATTTTGAAAGATTCTCTATTGATTCAACATTGTTCATGAACAATAAGAATTCAAGAATTAGATAATTGAAATATCTTCGAAACCGTTAATGATAAATGATGAACAACCTTTTCTGTTAATTATGAAATTCTCTACAAAATATATCTCTAGCAATTTTTGTATAACTCTCAGTTTTCAAAAAATGGGCTCTCAATTCATAATAATAGGTATAGATTTTTTTTTATAAATAACATCTACGGCGATTGGTCACTCATTGACTCAAATCTCCACTTTCGAACAGCTCTCACAGAGTGTCTTTAGGATGTTTCTGTAGCGCTTGTGCATTTTCGCAAAAATAATATCTTTTTCGATATCACCATAGATGTGAAGTGCTTATATCAAATTATTATGATATACTACTGGTCGCCCGGAACATGCATACCGGGCATTTTTTTAAGATTTAAGGAATAACTATAAATTAATTTCTAACATGTCTCTGACAAACTTCCTGATCTCACATTCACCCAACTCAAGTTTCCCTTGGTACCTCAATCTCATATAAAATTGATGAAACTGGGAAATTATTAAGAAATAATACTTATCTTTACGTTTCGGAGACCAACATCTGCCTCCGTCTTTACAAATGGATAAAAAATTTTGGCCTCCGAAACGTAAAGATAAGTATTATTTCTTAATAATTTCTTTGATATGCAAAATTGTTAAATACGACAAGTTACTGATAAATAGAAGATTTTTCTTTGTGAAAAATACTTTGATTTTTACGCAGTAACTTATCGGGGTAAACTAAAAAGTTTGCCCTTCTACACTTGTATAAAGTTCTCCATTATAATTTTTATATTTTTCAGATTGAGGAAGGTAACAATTACCCAAAAAAGGTCGATAAAAAACTGATTTGATCTTCATTTACGAAGACACGGTTGACTACATTGAGGAAGTTGCATCTTAGGCCGCTTTATCAGCTCATGGAATACTGTATTTTTTCAGTTTATTGCATGTGTTATAATAATTATCTTGTGTATCTTTTCTTTTTAAAACTCAATTTTATCTTCGCGTTTATGTATTCTTGGGTATCGTCAATAAAAATACAAATATTCAGACAGTAAAATGTATTTTGATTTTTGGGAAAGAAAGTTATTGCAAAGAAATAACTTTCAGAAACAAACTGAAAGAAAAAGCCCCCTCGAAATAACTGCTTTCATATAAACATTGTTTAACACGAAAGGAAAAAACTTTCAAAACAAATACTTTTATATGATCACTGAATTATACAAAATACACTCTTCTCTACTCTGTTTGTATTCCAAACATTCGTTATGGAATTGAATCCGATATCATTCACAGGATTGCTGCACAGTATAATGCAGCAAGTATGTGAATTCAAAATTCAAAGATTATATGAAAGCAGATTGTTCCGAGAGGTCTTTTGCTTTTTTTTCAGTTGGTGTCTGAAAGTTACATTTTGCATGATCTACACATCTTTGTGAAAAATTAATCATGAAATCAATTGCGTTTCTCCTTTCTTTGAAAGATTCCCAAATGTTTTCGTTTAAAAATGGAGAAGTAGAAATCCAAAACATTTTTTTCTGAAAAATTATTCTCCTCAAAAAATACAACCCTTCAATTCAAATTTTTATTTTATTTTGATTTTCAATTCATTTTTCCATCATCTCCGTTACGTCTCTATCCACAAAAAGTAATCTCCAATAATTATAGTATGATCAATGTGCTTCATTATTTCTAAAATACTGTAAGTAATGTCAACGAGATTTTGGTTCGATTTGAAGGCCATTTAAAATTCCACACGGAACCAGTAACCCTCGATGTGGTCGAGTACATGCCCACGTGTTCCTTCCATTCCCTGTTGATAACTTATACGAGCATGCAAATATTCAGCGAATGCATGTCGGGTAGTCGTTTTATTTATAAACATCGTCACCACAGACATGCAACGTCATTTATCTTTGAAAACCAGATGAAAATATAATATGGATTTAGGCAAATATATTATACGAGTCGAGCACTAAATTTATAAAGAAAATGTAATAAACACTGCGCCAACCGTGCACAGGAAGTACGAAACGACGAGCGGCTTTTATTTTTCACTGGAAACAGTTGAAACAGTTCACGGCCGAATTCGATGATGGTAATTTTAGGGGAATGGTGCCAAATTCGAATGGGCGGCGCACACAAGAATTCCGGAGCATTCTCGATCTACTGAAAGAGTCAGAAACTTAAACGTTTAGATATTTTGGCTCCACCATCAATAAATGAACACTTTCAGTTCAAAATTGATATTGCTTTTTTTTGTACAAAAAGTTTTAATAACATATAATTCATTGTAACATTAAAATCAACAGTTCAAAAATAACTTTTCAAAACGCTCAAATGTGCGAACTCGTTTCCTCCTTTTAAAAGAGGATGTATGCATCTCCCTTCACAAGCGATTTTGGTGAAATTGATGACACGTGTGAATCATTGTATTCGTGCTACGTGCCAGTATAAGGATGTCTGCAGAATGCTGTATAATGTCCGCTGTATCACCCATTGTAATTCGAAAGCGCATATAGATTATAACGACAAGTCAAATTGTCTGCTGCATAATTGCAACATTAAATGGCAACATTTAACTTGCCTCTAAATCTTTCTATCAGAGAAAATCTTTCAAAATAAATGACTAAAATACAGGGCAACTTATGGATCGATAGAGACTTTGTGTATTTTCTTCTTTCCTTGCAAATTGGAAACGTCGGTTTTTCATGTCCATCCAAAGTTTC
The DNA here is from genome assembly GCA_015342085.1 of Leptinotarsa defecta. Classification (NCBI taxonomy): domain Eukaryota; kingdom Metazoa; phylum Arthropoda; class Insecta; order Coleoptera; family Chrysomelidae; genus Leptinotarsa; species Leptinotarsa defecta. Next base: position 7,471 of record WOGO01004587.1, on the reverse strand, counting down.
CTCTCTTTTGAAGAAATCCAAGCACTGTGATAAACTCAATTGGCCAGTTATTTGTGGTATGGGGAGTGACAAATCCCAGAAAGGATCGAAGGTTACAGATGAATGTCCGCAGTGTGTGCACTTCATCGTGGATTTCAATTGACCAACGAAATTATCTGCAATCTTACAGTTATAATATGTACTCAAATAAATCAGCCATGACTCTTCTGCTTCTCCGTGTCACTCAATTTTTCGTTAATCTCCGTTAAGGTCGGTTTAGGTTTCTTAATAATTCCATTGACGTCATCATGTAAACCTTTTAAAATATAACGAAGGAATTCCTGGGCGTCTCGATACGCATGACCCATGGATCGAGGGGCAAAACTCTGAATCTGACTTTTGAAGGAAACTGTGTTCACTGCTCTATCAAATGAATCTTCTGACCACAATTTCTTGATAACTTCTGCGAAAGCTTTGATTAAAGCATCCTCCGTATTAGAAATATTAGTATTGATATCTTTCATGTACTCATCCTTTTTCAAATATTCCAGTAGCCATCTCGTATTCGATAAACATTGGATTACACTGTTCATGAAACAGGTGCTGCCAATATTTTTCAACCTATTAAGCCCAAGGGTTTTGTTTGAGGAATGTATCACTGATTTAATTGTGTTGTAGCGATGATTCTTCCCATCATTGGACCAACGAAATGAGGAATTTGAAACTGAATCAGATATATTCGTGGTGGTTTTTTTGAATTTGTGGGAGAAAGATAATTCCTGAACGTGTTCATTTTCCTCTGCATCTTCTGCTTACTCCATTTTGCGATGTTCATAGGAAATTTTGATTTGATTTCTGGGTTCAGGAATATTACATCTTATTCTTGAGTAGATGGAAGAGTGCCCAATATCGATGTGGCATTACCCCTTTGAATGGCGATACTGATTCTTCGAATTAAAAATGAATAGGCTCGGTTGTCATTGGTAAAATTCATCATTCTTCTACCAATTTGTTTCAACAATTCAGAAGCAGGAGATCCAAAAACACCAAAGGTTTCAATAGCAACAGGAAAGAAACAGTAGGAACTTAGCAAATGGAGTATTTCCGAAATTTTGATTTTTCTGTAATTATAGCAGCTGTACCAGTGGAATTAGACGTAACGGCAAGGTGTGAAGCTGAAACTGTATCCACGCAGGTAAAGTCCCAAACCAGAGGTTTTCCAAATTTTCAAGGAATTAGACTTATCCTGTCTGAACGCTTTCCATCATCTCGACTAATACCAAGGGGTTCAAGAACTGAAGGTGGCTAGAGCTCTTTCTATAAGATTATTAATGAAATGATGTCTTGAAAACCTGCCAGAACTAAATTTACAACTTAGGCCATGGTAACCATTTTCTTCTACAGTGGTTCCACATCTGCATTTATGACTAACACAAATTGAAGGACCTATCGAAATTCTAAAAGATGCATCATCTAAGAGGGTACCCAAAAAAGCCACAGGAAGATCATTCAGCCAGGCACCAGATTCTTTGGACATAACAGCTTTGAGTCTAGCCATTTGAATATCGGAACGTTCAGCTGACTTAAGAAGATGATTATGAACCAAATTGATCATTGGATAATTCCAGGCTTTCTGACACTTTTTATTTTCGGGAAGGGTATTTTTCGTTTGAGGGACCATTTATTTTCACCATTCAAGTAATACACATCAGAAATTTCAGATTTGGAAAGAATGGAGTTTATCAAATGACGAGAACTGCTATAAGAGGAAAGAAATGCTGGCAGTGAGAGGGATGAGGCTAATCGAATACCTAAACCACCAGAGTTAACTGGGAGAGTAGCTTGACTCCAAGTTATATTATTGGTAATTTTTTGTAAAGATTGGCGTAAGGTGGAATCGAATTCTTGTAACTCCTTTTGACACATCCAAGTTGGACTGCATCTCAATGTATACAATAATTTGGGGATTGCCAAACAGTATTTTAATAGAAAATATGCTATATGGGAAGGAAGACTATTGAGACGAGATGACATTAGAATTAGAGACTCTGTTTTCTGTGTGAGGCAAAGTGATAAAGCCTCTACAGAGAGAGGAGCTCCCAATAAAGACCAGTGTGTTTTGGGAACAATTTTAATTTGTGGAGAAATCATTGTGAAGGGATTTGTAAGCATCTGAAAAGGGGCAAAAATTTCACATTTGTCAAAATTTAATTCAAGTCCAACATCATTAGAGAGATAAATTATTTTTTGAAATTCCTGGAGAACAGAATCTATATTACCACCAATTGAACCATCGTCTAGGTACCACCAATTGAAATTGATGTTGATAGACTTTGTCAGTTCATTCGAAGTGAGGCAGAAAAGAGCAGGTCCTAGAGGATCACCTTGTTGAACTCCCCTCTGAGATAAGGTAGTATTATTTCCAAAGTTCAACAATGTTGAATTTCGATAACATTGGTTGATAAAAGGAAAAATGTGAGGAATAATTTCATGGGTTTTTCGTAAAATGATGTTTCTGAATCATGTTGAAGGCGTTTTTATGATCTAGTTTAACAAAAATTTGAGATGAATCGGGATGCTCATTTAAAAAGAGACGGGCAGGGCAGCATATGTGCAATTGCTTCGCATCCCCCTGGAGATCCAAATCAAAATTCACTTATAGTGAAGATAATATATTACCCCCTATTTTTTTGGCGACAGAAAAATTTGAAAATCACCCCCTTATTACCAACCCAATTGAAAATCTTCATTGCTACTTTACAATTCACTTCATTTTTTCATAAAGTGAATTCATCCAGAAGTTTGAGTTGTTTTAAGTGGTCAGTTTTGAAAAAAATGGGCTTGAAGTGAAAAGGGCATTTTTGTATTTGTGCAAATATTGCCTTTTTCAAAATTTGACTCATTTGTGGCTCTAAGAAGCTGCTCTTTATTTTATTAGGATGACTGGTTCCATTTCGGCCATTTCATATTTGTTAATGGTTATTTAATATGGCCATAGTTCCGACCTATTTTCCCAAGACGTGATCGGGAGATTTATTTTGCGAAAGAATTGAGCTGAAAACAATTCGAGTATATAAAAAGCAAAATCGAGAGAATGGCATTTTCCTTATAGCAAACTTTCATCGATAAATCTGTGATTAAGTGAGACATGAAAAATTGGGAAAAGTGGACTCGTTTGGTGAATGCGAATGAAATGTTTCCACAAGTTTTGAAGGAAAGTTGAGAGATCAGCGTCAAAATATATCTAATGGTTTCCATAACTCATCAATAACTTAAACTATGAAAGTTTAGTGAAACCGATTTATTTTTCATGTGTTCCTATTTTTAAAATATGCAATTGAAATAATGATTGCTCGTCTTGTGAAATATATTTTCCAAATGTAAGATTAATATTTTCACTCGAACAAATTTGACTTGAAAGTGATTGATCGAATTATTTGCTGATAACACAATAATATATTGTTTAGATAACTATAACAAAATTGGATGTGACCGAGAACAGATATGAAAATAATTTCAAATTCCCACATCTTATAATCTTTTTGTAAAAAAACTTTCAAAATCTTTAAGGACTTAAATGAGTTATATTTGAAATAGTTATCATATTCAGATCCTACAATGAAATTGTATAGATCAAATGACTCTCTAGATTTGAACACATAGTATAAATAAAAAATATTATTCCATGAATTCAATGAGAAATCAGTGAAAAGTTTCGAACATAAAATATTACAAATGTTCATAACCAAACAAAATTTTCATTGGTTAGTTATGAAAAGTTATTGATGAATTGAGTTTTCACTTCTTTGAGTTTTTCGTGAAAATTCAATGATTGATGTAGCTTTTCTGATCCAATGTAGATAATTATTGCAAGAATTGGTATTGAATCAAATGATGAAATAAACAGCTTCACGTACTATCATCGTGACATGAGTAGATTCAGGTACTCTTTCCCTTACGTAAAGTCGTAATGTTTTGAATAAATTAAGTGTTTCATTTTGTTATGTTATCCAGAATGGTGCCGATGAGGTAATTAGATAATGTCTTATTCCAAAACTTCGAAGTTCACTATTGTAGATAATGGTGTTCCATGTAAGTGAAATTTCATATCGTAACTCTTCCAAATATCATACTGTGTAGCGTTTCTATACATGATATCTGATTGAATTCTATAAGAAATGAATGGAAAAAAGTGAAAATGTTCATATGAAAATAGTTATTTCGAACACAATTTTTTTCGTATAATTCAATGTTCATGTAAAAATAGTTTATTCAGAAGGATATTTTCTTCCAATTTGTATCTGAAAGCAACTTCTATGTATGATCTACAAAACATCCTTATAAATATTCCATTTAGATCTCAAGTGCTTTCTTCCTTCCTCCGGAAGTTTTTCCCGCAATTTTTTTATAATTATGAAGAACTGGAAAACCAAATACCTCCCTCTGCCAATATTTTCTACTCATGAAAATATTGTATGATACCTTATGATATAATCTCGTAATGATCAGTCATTTACTCACCTCATACTCATTCAAGAACATCTGTAGTTGCATAACGCTAATTCTTAAATCAGTCTCGTTAAACTCGTAAGGGATGTTCCAACCTAGAGGTCCAAACTTTCGCCTTTCCTGTACAGACGCATGAAAGAAGCATAAGCCGTAAAGAAGTTTTTTGAAAACCGCTGACTGTTTACAGTTCTCGAACCATTCTGCATCACAAATAGGATCACTCAGGTATGATCTGAAATACACACATACACATTTGTTGAAAATATAGTTATTTTTCATAAATCTATCACAGGCAAATTCACTTTCCTTCTGAAATTTCGGTCCCTTATGATTTATTCATATCTGGCTTTGTTTTCGAGAAAAAAATTTAAGTCACTCCCTTGCAAATCACGGAAAAATCTGATTTTCTATCAATATCGAAAAAACATTCGCCCATTTGTCCCAAACTTTGGTACTTTCATTTTTTACTTCTCTCATGTCGAGCTAGTAATTGAATTTGACACTGTCAGTTCAGAGGCGTTTTGGAAGGCAACCGAGAATTCCCTGAACTAATTTTTTATTTTTGGTTTTCATTTTATGTTGTCAATGAAGAGTTTTCAGAATGAGTTACAGTGACTTTTTTTCGAAAACGAAACTGAATAGGAAGAAAACACAGGAAACCAAAAGGCTGTATTTTCAGTTGTTTGATCGAAAAGAAACTACATAAAGAAGGCTGAATATTGATGGCTGTGAGCCCACTGAGACACTACTGGATCTAATAATTATAATTTCATTGAGGCTAAATCAGCCCCTTATTACTCAACTAACTAAATAACTACTGAATTTCACTCAAACCGGGTTAAGAATATTCATGATATTTTATAAAAACCGTTTTTCTAACTTCAATGCCCTGTATCACAGAAGCGAAACAACTGCATATATATGTTCCTAAGAACTCTTTAAAAAATAACCTAACTAGTAACCCTCTGAATTTTCATACCGTACTTAGAAAACACCAGCAGATCAACCAAAAAACTTTTTCCGAAACAAAACGCACTTAGCATATTTACCATTACCGAAAAAAACGTACGTCAAGAGAAATACAGGAATTGAGACGTTGTTCACAAGTGAATTTTTATTAGTTTTCAAAACAGGAAAGGATTATTTTCCGCAAAGTCAACGATCTAAAAAAAGCTAAGTATACTAATTTCATTTTTGCACATTGATTACCTATGCAATTTGTTGCCAAAATTTATGAATACAAGTTTTGACTAATTATACTCTTCAGTAACTATTTGGACGCAGTCTCTGTTTTGGGTAAATTTTTCAGCTTGCCCTTGATTCCGTTTCAGCAGATTGCATATTGATTCAGCTTTGTTCATTTTTTGGAATTGGAATTGTGGAAAGTTGTATTGAATTTTTTGTGTCATTTTTTTAAATTCTTTTTTATGGATAAAGTTGACCTATTCAAAACATTTATGTGTTTCGGGGGCAATAAAGATCGATATGATGTTGATGTTTCAGTTTTCCTTACTTTAGCCTATGCCGAGGTAAGGCAGACATTCTACGAGAAAATATAATAGTAGGGGAGCCCATGATGTACGTAAGGGTTAAAAGAAAAAAAAAATTAATCGAGCGCGTCAGATTTTCTAAGGGGGTGTTAAGTTCAACAAAAAAAGCTCTCATTCAATAATCTGACGATTTCGATCTGACGAAAACTCGCGGCCATTATTATGATGTGCAAAAAAAAATCGCCATTTAGAAATACTCAAGCGCGTCAGATTACGATATATATGGTTCATCTTTATGTTTTAGACTCACTGTCTCATAATCTGACGATTATCTAGAGGGATTCGCTTAATCTGACAAAAACAATATATATTTTTTTAATTCATTGAACTTAATCAATTGAGAAGCTCAAGAGATAGCATGCAAATAAATAAGTGTATAAATCTAAAGTAAATGGAACTTCAAACGTTCCAGCCAGTCTCTATATACCTACACAGTAGGTTTAATG
>WOGO01004586.1:0-13140 GCA_015342085.1 Leptinotarsa defecta | reverse complement strand
ATTCAATGTTTATATGAAAGTAGCTGTTTCAGGAGGACTTTCTTTCAGTTTGTGTCTGAAAGTTACTTCTTTGCATGATCTACACATATATGTATAGAGTTATTTATTTTGAAATTGATTACTTACTTTCTTCCTTTCCTTAGAATATTCCCTCGTCCTTGTTTTTTGTATCAAGATGGAGTAGTAGAAAGCCAAAAACTTTCTTTCCCAAAAGTTATATTAGTTGTTAGTATGATTGCTTTCATGTTAGTGATATTAAATTTCAGTCTGATATTATATAAAAACAGTGCTATATTTTGTAAGAGATTAATGAACTCAATTTAGAATATAATTGATGTTATTCAAATGATATCACATTGTTTACTTTAGTACACTGCTGGGATTTGTTGGATAAATAACTTTTGAACTATTGCAACACGTTGTTATTTTCATTCTGAAGGAATATTGTAATACTTTTTCATGATTTGTATTTTAGAAGTGTTATCATTATATAATTTTCTTTTTCCAAAGGAAATAAAGTGTTTAAAGGAAATCATTTCATCTTGAACGTTTTAGGCACTAGAACAATTGTACAAACAACTATTTGGAAATTTGTCCATTTTTCAAGGAAGTATTTCTAATATACCAGTGACGACCTAATTGTGAGAAAATTATCTCAAATATTAAGTTGATAGTATCAGCATTGCGCTCATCAATGTTTTGTACAATTGATTTTGAATCATACAGACTGCCAAAATATTTGAAGATAGGTTTTGCATTGCATACAATTTCATTGAAGTTTTTTTTGCTTGACTATAGATCCCGGGGATAAATGAGTTATGATCAAAATTGTTGAAGTTCATTACCACCTTCAACGCATTACCAAATTTGCAGCCTCCCAGAAAAGTCTCCCGTTGCCAAATGCCTGCTTCTCAAGCTGGATGCTTCGAAGGTGCAGCACTTGAAATGATCCTTCTTACAAAATTCACTCTGCTTCTCGACTCCCTCGCCCGTCAACGCGTAGATCTCCACGATGCCGGCCCCATTCGATTTTCCTCCGACAGAAACGAACTTTGCAGAACAAGGAATCCACTTGACGTCGTGAATGGCGTAATTCACGGATTTTTCCTTGTGGCAGATTATTTGGGGCTTCTGTAGTTGTTCCATGACTTATGAAGGTGCTACTAACTCTAATAATGATATAACAGCATACAGTTGCTATAGTTACGGTTGATATAACGAAGATATGTGTATAGAGTGTATTCTTTTTACTAGCTCATTTTAAAATGAAGAACAAATATTTAGATATTGTTGATTTGGTACAAGTTTAGGAAAAATTAGTCAAAAAATTACCTATAAGTATTTGGAAAAATTAATAAAAATATTACAGTTATATTAATAGGAGTTTGCAGGGTTAATGATTGCATATACATTCTCCATTTGAAAATAATACTTTTTTAGGGTGCCACAATTTATGTTTCAAATTTGAATTTATTATATTTCAAAAGTTGCCTTATTTATTCACTACGTATTGAAAAAGAAATACAAAATTTATTTGCTAACAATATGGTTCATAATATTTTTAATTCAAGCGAGACATTTGTTGTGCCTTCACTTTCTTTTCAGTCTCAGCTATCAGGTAATCGATTTCTTCAATTGAAAATATTTTTTTCTTCATTGGTACACTGGACACGACCGTCATCTTATCCTGTAACAAAATCGTTTTCATAAACTCAAAACTGATTATAGAATTACAGAATGATAGAAAATTTTCAAAAATCTTTGTATAAATAAATATTAAAAAGGTGTTATCAATTTATTCGAAAGTTTTAATAACATTCCATAATTAAACTAAGAAATTTCTTGGTCTTATTCTATATGAAAATTCATCATGAACACGGCATATGGAAACAATGAAAAGGACAATGGAAATTTCATTCGAAATGAAAAAAATTGTACCATTAAAATACCTTAAATTGATTCAATCTTCAATAGTTTATTCAAAAATTCAACATCTTATATCATTATACGAAATAGCAACAGGGACATTATTTAAACTAATCAAAAAACTCCAAAATAAAATCTTAAAATCATAAACTATATACTCGAGTTAAACTACAAAGGTACTACAATCAACTGTATAAATAAAAAAAAGTATTAGATTTGACATCATTATATAAATTTAAATTGTGTATTTCTGACTTTCAAAATCAACAGTGACCATCGCAAGCATTCAACAAGATATTCTGGCGACGGAAAAGTATAATATTGAGGAAAATACGAATTAGATTTCAGGTTTTACATTGAGTTGCCAAAAGCTTTCAAAAAAGTGTACCAAATAAAAATTCCAAATTAATTTAAATAAATATTTATTGCAGCTGTGCATGTTTATTATATGTACAACATTGATAATTATTTTTTATTATTATTAGACTCTCAAAATATATTCAATCATCTAACTATTTTTTCATTTTTAGTTCTGATTCATCTCTTTTTCTAAGTTACGGTTAATTTTTTCCTACTGGGAAGATGTACGTTTCTCAGAAAAACAAATTGTTATTATTATTAATTTAGGCAGATTGACACTTACCCAAAGCTGTATGTACTCTGGAGATGACGATTCTAAATGTAGCAATCGATTTTCTATCACTTGTAACCTCTGGTAAATATTTTTGGGGACAGGATTGTTTATGCTCAACTGGAATTCGGCATTTTCTAATCTTTCTTCAATGCCATTGGAAGGGACAATTTTTGCCATATAGTTGAAGTCACGCTGATCTCTATGCTGATAACTATTCACTGTCTGATTCACTAGAAAACAAATACTCTCAAATTACGGATCCATTTTAAAGCCAACTCTATACCTTCCAAATGGCTGTTGGAGCCGTTCTTCTTTTCAAAAGCAGTGTCAGATTTCAAACACATATCCTCCGAAGTCTCTCTTTGATTTTTGAGGTAATTTTCACGAATCTTTCGTTTTTGGAACTTTAACAGTCTTTCTTTTATATCATTACACTTTGCTTTAACTTGCGTTGAATATGGTGAATTATGCAATCTTTCTAAAGACTGATTTATTTCCGTTCTTCGTCTGCGCTGATTTACTAAAAAACCGAACACAAATAAATGTATATCAATTCAACCTTCCGATAAAAGTTTGGGAATTAATAACACTATATAATAACGCATCAAGAAATGAAAATGTTTCGAAAATTGTGTGATTATTATCATGGATAAAATTTGTTCAGTATTGTACTCTATATCAAAGTTACACCCAGTTTTATTTTCAATATTTTAAGATTTTTAGAGATTACCAGATGATGTTTCTGTTATCTGAAAATTATTACTCTTCTCACTTCAATGAGAGATCTATTGAAATGAAAGTTGACGAATCAACTTCTACACTTTTTAGTTTCTTTGTAGGATCTCACAATATATGATGAAGAATTGTACTGCAAGTTTATTTCTGTAGTTCCTTAATGAAACGACTAGAAGGCAAATAGAAGCTTTTATCTAACCAGAAAGCAAAACATAGATAAATTCTCTTAATTCAAACTGCCTAAAAGAAACCACTAAAGTCTAGCATATTTTTAACATTCGGCATTATTGGAAGACCACCCACATTCCTTGTTCTCCTTCCACTGAGATTCAAAGTCAGCATATATCTCTTTTTTCCATATGGGGACGGATTTCTTAACGTTGTCAATACACCAGTCGGTTGCCTTGATTGCTTCTTCTCGGTGAGGAGACGAAATTGCAATTATTATGCTCACCTCTTTGACAGGTACCAGTCCCAATCTGGAAATTAACATCGATAAAGACAAAGATTATCTAATAAATTATATTTCACTTATATTCATAATATATCGATAATATATAGTCTAGCATTTTTTTCAGTTGGGTGGAAGAACATTTCAGTAGAAAAAATATATCCAAATGTAATGAACTCCTTCCATTTCTTCTATTTTATTTATCATTTTCATTGGTAGAAATATAAAATTATATAATTACATCAGAAATAAAGTCAATCAGTATTTAGTATGAAAGGTGTTGGTCAATTCTTTTTGAGCAATATCTATTCACTCTCAACAATCTTTCTTCAGACTACCACGATACTTATATATGATATAAACTTACCTATGATATATAGCTATATTTTGAACTGTAGGCCATTTATCTCGAATTTCCTCACACAGCTTCTCCATTGCTTTCAATGCCATAGATTCATATGCTTCGTATTCTAATGTTATAACATTTTTACCTTCTGAATTGTCTCTTGTAGTCCCTAAGAACAGGGAAATTGCTCCACAAGTATTGCACTTTACTAAATCAATTATTGAATCGGAGGACAATTTTTCCTTTGTTAGTTTCAAGTGATTCATTTTGAAAAGTTTGTTTTAGCCACCGCTCAAAGGAGGAATAACTGCTATTTCGTCACCAGCTTTCAAGGTGATTGTGGTATCTTCACAGAATTCTTCATTAACAGACAAAATCAAGTTATCTTTTATATCTTCAAGAGAATAGAAGGAAACAATTTTATCCAACAGTTCTTGGTAAGTCAGAGAAGGCGTTATATTAATGAAATCTGAGCTTTTGCCGACAATTTCTCTTGCTTTAGCAAAAAATAAGATTTTTATATGAACATTCATTACTCTAGTCACAGACCATATCGAAACCATGTATTTCTCGCGGTCCACGTAATCTGTAAAGCAAGTACACTTATCAACCAATTAAAATATAAGTACATATGATTACTCCCTATCAAAATATAAACACAAAGATAATTATTTCACGGTGACATTACATCATATGTATGCTGTGGTGACATCAACTGTTTGAATCACAGACTACAGAAACAAGTTTCAGTATTCTGTGGTTTGAATGTTTCTACTACTTTTTTTTTATTATTTTTTTTGGCTCTGCTTCGTGAGCAATTTGCCAGTCATCGGTGATTCGAACCATCACCCTTCCGTCAAGTATTAGGTTGTCTTACTTGAGGTGATACCATAAACACCTAATTCTTCCTAGAATATAACTTATTTTCTTTCTTAACTAACGAAAAAATATAAAATCAACAAACCAGGTGTATTATAACACTCTGTTCGCTACGGGGCAACGGCGGAGCATTACTCACACTCGAAATGTTGCCTAGAACCATCCACTTAAGTCGGTGCCTAGAACACCCAGAGGTGTTTTCTGGTGTTCATTCGTATTCGAGCGTGTATTAAAAAACGATTCGTATTGACCTCATTAATAATAAGATTTGAATGTCACATAAAGGGTGATGATTGGATCGAAATTTTATAATATGTATTATTGTCTGACGTGATACGATTAATATCGTTCACGAACAATATAATTAAAGGCACTAAAGGTGTTTAGTGTCATTTAGACATCCTGAGTGTCATAAGAGGGGTAATGATCGGATCACCAAAGACTAGCAAATTGCTCGAGATAGCAAAGCCGTAATAAAATAAGCAAGCGGCAATTATTCAAAAATTAAAAAGAAGTAGAAAAGTTCAAAGTTCAGAAATAAACAAAGATACGTCAAATGTACTTTGTAGGATTTATTTGAAGAAAATGGGTAATCGTTCATCTCTGCTTCTACGTGAAGAAGAAATTGCTCAGATTCAACAGGAAACTGGATGTAAGTTCATTTTCTATTATGAATTATTGTCGAAATAATTTTTAATGCTTTGCAGTTACCCCAAATCAAATAGAAAGACTCTACTCTCGATTCACTTCTCTTGACAGAGGAGATTGCGGCACCTTAAGCCGAGATGACTTTCTACGAATTCCAGAGTTAGCAATTAATCCACTGGGTGAGCGAATCGTCAACTCCTTTTTTCAAGGAGATGAATTCAACGACAGGGTCAACTTCAGGCAGTTCATGCAAGTTCTCTCTCATTTCAGACCTGTGAAGAGAAACAAAGACAACAAATTGAATTCCAGAGAGGAGAAGTTGCGTTGTAAGTAAAGGAGCAACTCATTTTTTCAAAAATAGATAATCGTATCAATTTTCAGTTGCTTTCAAAATGTACGATTTGGACAACGATGACATGATTTCTAAAGACGAACTACTAGCCATCCTGCACATGATGGTGGGCACGAATATAAGTGAGGAACAACTCAACAGCATCGCCGAGAGAACAATCGTTGAAGCTGACGAAGATGGTGATCAGATGATCTCCTTCGAGGAGTTCTGCAAGGCCCTCCAAAGGACTGATGTTGAACAGAAAATGAGCATTCGATTCTTAAATTAATTGAATTCAATCACATACAAAATTTATTTTCTTTGTGATTATTATTGCCAGAAGTTATTCTAGACCATTATTGTTAATTTGTACAAAACATGTAAATTTGTACATAAGGTTGTCCCGAAGAAATGTTGAAATATCTAAGAATGAAATCTTAACAAAACCGAAAGATACAGCAAGAGAGTCAAAATAAAAAAATTGTTTCACAAATTGTGAATGTTCACGTTTCAACAGTCTTGTAGCTACAGGGTTATTCTTTTGTTGCTTCTTTTTTTTTCTTGCAGCTGACTAAGTTACGGAAATGATGTAACCTTTTTGAGCCTATCTCTTGGTTTCTTTCGTGCAACCATTATTTCCCAATCTTTAACCAGTGACTGGATTTTGAGATCGGTAAATTCACAAATCTCTTATAAGTCACCAACTTGCATATACAACTCATTATTGTATATGACGGCAGTAAAGTACTTTTCGTTATATGCCATATCATTCTATTTCTATCTTTCCCTTTCACAACATATAGTTCTGATAACATACCTCTAAATAAATCTGATTATTTGAAGTCTCCTCCCTTGTTTGAATTCCCATTATCTAAAAAAATATTAACAGATTTGAAAAAGAACAGTGCTAAAATTGAAAAATGTGTAAATGAGTTAGTTACATTGTTTTTTTTAAATTTTTTTCTCAACAAATCTTGACGTTTTTAAGGCAATCAAAATCACAACATCTAATATTCAATTTTTTAACACTTCCAGTGGTAATGAAGATGTTTATTCAAGATAAACCCCCTGCAATAATAACGAAAGATCAGAATGAAAAAGTTTCTATTGACTGTCTCAGAGAATAAAATTATTCTACGGAGTCTGCATTTACTGATATCATTTTCCACAAGAACATGAGCATCCACAGCAGGGCTCCCTTTTGGGACTAAGTGATCCAGGTGGCACAGCGTGTTTCGGCAAATTTTCACAAGTTTTGAACCATTCTCCGGAATTCTTATCCATTTGCCAACGAGTTTGTTCCATGGGAGTCGGTTTTGGACTATTCCAAGTTTTCACAGTTTGGGGTTTCATCCTTGGCAGTTGCGGTGCCTGGCGATTTTGAGGGTCGCCCTTCCTGCAGGGACAACAGTCCCCTAAAAATATCACAGTAAAAAATAATTATAATAAAACTTTCATCTCCATAAAAAACAAATACATAATTGTATATGTTCCAAGTTATTAGCTGAATTATACCTACTAAATTTTTTATATCATGTTCGAGAAGCAGGAAGTCGAGAAGGTGTTGCCCAGATATTGTGTCAGATTGATACAAAAAACTAGTAGGAAATATTTTCATAGATACTACATATGTTTGTAACTTTAATTTTTTACAGTCATCTTATAATTGTTATAGAAAGTAAACTGAGTCATCAAAAGATTTTAACTAAAATAGCAGCTCGATAAAGCCGGTGATTTAGGTACTGCAAAAACAGTAGACCTGGGAACTCTTAATAAGGCGCTCCTCTCGTGTAATTTCTTCTTCATCTGTAGTGGATTGTTTCGCATGAAAATTTGTTATTGGCAAAACTAACACTATTTTGATAATATTAAGATAATATTCAGCATGTGGTATATGACAATTCATCATTTACCTTAATAATCGAATCATTAGGTGAAGTGAAGAATAGCTATTAAGTTCAAGTTGTGATTTATTTCAAAAAACATAGAGAGATAGTTTCATAATATGTAGAAAAGGAAGACTCAATATATTAAATTTTTCTATATAGTTCTTATGTGTTGATTTGGAGACACCCTTTTCTGAGTTCTAATAATTTATCATCAAATTCTGTACAGTACGTACCTACATAAAGTTTCGAAATTGATTTGCTAGTTCTTAATTATACTAACCTTTACAAATTCTACGTTTTTCTGTCAACTCTGAGATTTTTCTCATTATGGGTTCCTCGCTTTCGCTCGCTTCTCCGTAGTTTATGATTGGCCTCTCTAAAGGTCTGTTATACTTGCTCTTATATTCAAACTCTTTCATGGCTCGATGCACTCGATTACGATTCCTAACTCGTAAAAATGTAAAAGTCACTTAGTGAAAAAACTTCAATCATCACTTTAGAGATAGATATACCTGCTTTGGAGCGTTTCTTCCAGTTCTTGAACCAATTCCAAATATTCTTCGTTGTTCTGGTAGGGCAGGTCCGGATGTTTTCTGCTGCCCTCTGATGTGTAACCATCGCTGTCATCCTCTTCAAAGTCTTCGTCATCATCTTCGATTCTCTCATCAGAACTGGAAGTTTCGTAGTGTGCTGTGTATTCTGGTGGACGAAATGGAACTGGTTGGTAACTGTTACATGATTCCGGTTTTCTAGGACAGCGCCTAAAATAATACAGAAACTGTATCATTTTGTTAAATGTTATTCTGTAATTGTTTTTAACTTCTTAGAATTCAATGTAATTTCATTGTGGAGAAATCAACAAGGCAATATAAAAACTAATTTCCTCAGTTATGAACATATCACTACATATAACCTTACTTGCAACTCCCGTCACAAGGAACAACTTTGACCATACGTTGGCTGGGCGTGGTGGGCGGCTTCGGCAGGACCGGATACATTTCATTTTTTGTTGGTTTAGAACTCTTGTTTCTCAGAGCCTGTTGGCACGGATAGGTCGGGCACTCCATATAAGGCGATGCACAATAACGGTATTCTCTTTCTTCTAATGTATCACGAATATCAACATATTTCGCAGGGGATTTCCTAGAAGCTGTTGTCCCTCCAGACCTATAACTCTCTACCGTTCTTGGCGAAACACTTGGAGAGGAGAGGCTACCGTCGTGCCTAAAAGCACCAATCCTGAAATGAAGGACAATAATTGAAATGCTGAACAGTTCCAAAAAGTATTCATCGCATACCTAGGAGGTGAACATTTGCACAAAAGGCCGCTATGCCACACCTGGCACTCTTCTTCAGCACTCGTGGATGAATTCTGAACGGTTTGCACTCTAACAGACTCAGAATTGAACGTATTAATACTTGTATTTGTAGTTTCCAGTCGATCGGTATTACTGGCCGTATTTTTCCCGATATTGAGTAATAAGTCGTCCGAGGTCTGTTGCACCTTGTCGCTCGTTAGAATGATTTTCTGCGAATCTTTCGATAACTGAGGAGAAAATTCCTTCTCAGGATATCTGTCCATTTTCCCCGTCCAGGTTTTTTTATTCTTCCGATTGAAAAAGACGGGATCGCTTTTTGAAATTGCCTTCTTTTTTAGAATGGAAGGAGGAGTTGTTTGAGACTGTTCGTCACAGTAACAAATCAGCTTGCGAAGTTGATTCTTGGCTGAAAAATTAAATGTATTTGCTTACAGAAGTCATTTTGTAGAAAGGGCAAACGTTTTAGTCCACCCCGATAAGTTACTATATGAATTCGAAGTATTTTCCTCACAGAAACAAGTTCTATTTATCAGCATCAACAATTCAACAACCACAGACACCTTTCACAATGAGCTTTATAGCCCAGGACTATCTGAAAAGATAAGTAGGTATAAGACGAACGACTGGAAATAGATATGATATTAGAACATCTTACAAATACACCGAGATCTTTGCTCACCCTACAAAACCTAACAATGCAGAAGAAAGAACAAAAAATTGCATATGCAAGATATCTTCCTCTTGTGGAAAAGTTGATTGGTGAAGAACATTTTTCTTTGATGAAGCTATTTTGAAATACTTCGAATTTAGGCTGTAACTTATTGCGGTGAATTGAAAAGTTTTCTCTTTCTACACCTTCATAAAGGTCTCCGTTACAATTTTTATATTTTTTCAAATTGTGGAAGGTGAAAATATCCAGATAAAGGTCTATAAAATCCTGGATATATAAGACCAAAATTGTGTTAGCTTCATAATTAATAAAGGTCAAACTACAATAACATAAAAATTAGATGTTTGGATCGCAAGCAGAATTGATTTTCGGATGATTTCAAAACATCTAATAGAAATCTAATTATTAATTAACTTACGTATTCGCCTCTCCTCAGAATTTAATATGGGAATACTTTTATTTCTTTCTTTGGAAATGGCAGGAGTTTTTCCCAGACCAATTTCAATGTCCTGAGTTTCCGTTTTGTTA
This sequence comes from Leptinotarsa defecta, assembly GCA_015342085.1. NCBI lineage: Eukaryota > Metazoa > Arthropoda > Insecta > Coleoptera > Chrysomelidae > Leptinotarsa > Leptinotarsa defecta. Next base: position 2,784 of record WOGO01004586.1, on the reverse strand, counting down.
TTTGCGTCTGGTTGGTTAATGACAGGAAGACGGTTTCGATTCGGATTAGAATTGATAAAAACTTCGTTTTCTAAATAATTTATAACACCTTCCTGAGAATTTTCAGAAAAAGGAACTTGCTTTTTTAAAGTTTCACCACTTTCTCTAGATTGACTCTGTGTCAAAGGAACTTGGTTCAATGAACATTCCGTTCTAAATGGTTCTTGGTTTTCCAATAATTTTACAGTACACTTTTCCGGGGAGAGTATATGGTTTTTTGAATTTTCCCCGCTTTGATTATCTGATGATGGAACTTGCTGCAATGAATTTTCTATGTTGAATGAGGGTTGCCGATTTTCTGGCTTTAAGATAGCTGAGTTTTCTGGAGATAGAGTCCGTTTTTCCAAAATTTCCCTCTTTTCCCTCAATTGATTATCTGCGAAAGAATTTTGTACTGATCGACTTTCAATCTTGTTTGGGGCGGATTGAAATTCTGGGTTTTGGATGAATGAATTTTCAGGCGACTGAATACGATCCGGTAAAGTTCCACTACTCTCCCTCGATTGATTTTCAGTTAAGATAACTTGCTCCGATATATTTTCAGGTCTGAATGAGCGTTGTTGATTTTCAGGCTTCTTGAGAGTGAAGTTATTAACTGTATTATAAGTTGCGCGATTCAAAGCTGACGACTCTGAAAGAGTTTTTTCCTCATTACCAAACAAATTCCATATGTTGCATCAATTAGAAAAAGAATAAAAAAAAGAATTCTAAAAAAAATATGTCTTGGCATTTTGTAGGATAAAAAAGTTCAATAAATATCTATGGTTCAAAGTGAAGGTATTTGAATTATTCTCAATAAATGTACACACTGTACCAAAATGGTTGATAAACTTTATTATTATTATTATAGGATTGCTTCTCAGCCTAAAAAACGTTGAAGACCTTTTACCTTGATCATTTCGTTTCTTTTCCTTATGATTCGACGGGTTAAAATCTTGTGAATAAATTCTTACTTTCGCACAAGGTTTGCCCAGAACACTTCTACACCAGCCTTCACTTAAAATGCTGCTCTTGGAGAATGTAATATCCTTCTGAAAAGAGTCCGAGGTAGTTTCTGAATCTGAATTTGACGAGTAAATCTCAACCGAAGACACCTCTCGCTCAGGGGGCTCCCGAGATATAATTTGGGTCTTGACTTTGGACGTTGATTCGAAACTCATCGAATAAAATGAGCAGTTAATTTTTCGCGGCTTGAACAATAAATTTATCTTTCTATTAAAAACCTATTTTGCATATCTGTATTAATTTTTTTACGTTTAAAGGGAAAAAAATAGAAAACACTGACGGCACTGAACTTCAAAAAACTAAATGTCATTCTTCACTTAGTTACCAGAATAATTTCTAATAATGAAGTAGTACAGAGTAATTGAATAGAACTGGCCTATCTATAATAAAACTCATTTATATAGTACATTGCATGATTTTCACTGTAAAGGGTTTTAGAAAAATCGCGACAAGTGTTTCACTATAAAATAGCTTTCTCAAGCATTAATAATGTTGATAATTAGTCCAATTAATATAATGATTTTATTGAGTGAATGAGACATCATAGAGATAGAGCAAAAGCACATGAATGCCACATCATTTTATGAAATATGAAAGTTCCTCAATGCATGGCCTCAACATCGACCTGTTTTTACATTTTTTCTATTTTTTTTCTGATTGGGTATTCAAATCACTGTTGAAGAAGCTACTGTGTTTGGGAGACATGTGATATATTTTTCAAATAAAGTTTGTGGAGATCAAATCGTAAAGTGTAGTTAATGAAATCTTTTTTTTTCTAAGCGTGGCTTGAAATGATTCTGTTTCATTTTTTGTGTCTCACAGTAATTTTTCTCTAGAATTGCCAGCAATCTATCAACATAAACAAAAATTACTGTTTAAAAAAGCGATCATACAACTTCACTTTGACTGCTATGCTTCTGTTCTATAAAAATAGATTGCAATACTGTACCATGATTTTTTTTATCTAAAGAATAATAAATAATCCGACGCCAGCTTATTTTATTGCTTCCATTGCTTTCAATAATCATGTTTATCAACATTTCACTCCAAATTAACGTTACTGCAGTTGAGTCTTCTAAGGACATTTTGAAACTTATACATTAAAAGTCGTAAAAAAACATAGAAAATTTCAATTATCTTTTCTTCATTATAATCTCCTACCATGTAGTAACGAATACATCCATCAATTCATAGAAATAGTGAAATTATTCAGTGATTTATTATAACAAAATTACATTCCTCACCAAGTTAGGAATCACACGATAAAAGGTAAGGCCTTGTTAGTCCTTAGCTCGCACAAGTTTCTCAACTTCTGAGAGTTGTCGTTCGTATGGGGGCGACAGCTGATTAACGAAAAAAAAAAGATTTTTTTTTTAAACAGTATACCTTATTGGGGATTCCCACTCACTCAATACATGTTATTTCGTAAATTCAACAGTATGAAACATGAATTATCGATTGTTTGGGTAATGCCTTGAAATTTGCTAACACACGCTATCTCTTCTGAATAATGAATAGTATGTCGGCTTCTGCAGTATTGAACTCGCAAAAACAATTTATTCTTCAGCTGTACAGTTTCACAAGAAGACATATTTCATGACCTAGAGAAATATTCAAGACTCAAAAGGTTATAAAAAAACTACTTTCTAATGAATAATTATATTACTCTTAGAATGATTACAAAATAATGATTTGACAAAAATAATCCATAAAATTCATCTATAATGATCAAAGAAATAT
>WOGO01004585.1:0-13141 GCA_015342085.1 Leptinotarsa defecta | reverse complement strand
ACTATTTCGGACTGTTTGAGATTTTTTGTTTGTACGCACCATGTCTTGCGCAGTTTCCAAACGTTTTGGGATGTGTGAACCAGAACAAACCTACTAACAGGCGACCATTTTGCATCAGCGTTCAGTCCGCGAGTGACGCACGAGCAGACTGCACGCTTTTGTTTCTGACGACAAAAAACATTTTTCGACGTGTTTTCATCTAATTTGGTGTTCTTACAAAAATAAACGTAACAAGGTAAGTGTTTAGTTGATCACTATACATTTTTGTAGTGTGTTTTTTAGTGATTTGTGTGTTGTTATGTTTTGAACAAAATCACTGTAGCTATTGACAGTTTTTTTTAATCTGTAATTAAAGCAATGTTAGTTACAAGGGCATAACGGGGACATGGTTACGAGGCGAAATGGGGTGCCCCATTATGCCCCTTAACTGCTGTCCCCATTATGCCCGTTTGATCTTTAAAAAATGCTTTGTTCATTTGATCATAGGTCTTAACTTGTTTTAGGCTTAAAAATGGTGAGAACGTATGAAAAGAAAAGCTCGAGAGGCAGTTGGTCTATAGAAAGCATGAAACAGGCAATCGATGACGTTTTAAGCAAATCAGCAGGCTACAGAAAAGCAGCCCAGCTATACGGTGTTCCACAGACCACTTTGGAGCGTCACGTGGCCAAAATAAGGAAGTGTGAGCTCTCTCTTAACTCGACTCCAGGTAATTTTAAACCAGTATTTTCAAAACAAGAGGAAGATGAGCTCGTGAGGTTTATGAAAGGAATGGAAAAACGTTTGGTTTGACCACCGTCGTTCTACGAAAACTAGCGTATCAGTTGGCGGAAAAAAATGGCAAGGCATATAATTTTAACCGCGATAAAGAGATAGCTGGCGTAGATTAGATGAAAGGATTTTTGAAGCGTCACCCGGATTTATCCATCCGAAAACCAGCACGGCAGCACGAGCTATGGGGTTTAACAAAGTGGCTGTGGATAAGTTCTATTCTTTGCTTGGGGAAGTATATGACAAATATAATCTGACGCCAAACAGAATATACAATTGCGATGAGACTGGAATATCATGTGTGTCTAAAACAAAGTGTAAAATTATTGCAGAAAAGGGAAGAAAACAGGAAAGATCGCTTTCGTCAGCAGAACGAGGAAAAACGATTACGGTTGAGATATGTTTTAATGGGGCTGGTACTTATATGCCTCCCATGTTAATATTCCCTCGACAAAGAATGAAGCAGGAGTTATTGGATCGAGCTCCTCCAGGAACGACAGCAGAATGCAATGTTCGAGGCTGGATGACAATTGAGACCTTCATGACATGGTTCCAATGATTGGTCAACTTTTCAGGAGCATCATTAGCTACACCAATCTTACTTCTTTCAGATGGTCATGTTACACATACACAAAACATAGAAGTAATTGAACATGCACGCAAGAATGGTGTCATAATGCTTTGCTTTCCCCCGCACTGCACTCATAGGCTGCAACCCTTAGATATTGGCTTCATGAAACCATTGAGTGTATGTTATGACCATGCTTCACTAACTGGTTAAGGTGCAACAAAGAAACCAAACGTCAATAAATTATCGCAGAGGAAAAACTGTTATTCTTACTTCAACACCCTACAAAAACGAACTTGAAGAAAGAGAACGACTTAAACGGGCGAAGAAATGTTCAAATCCAAAAGAATGGTTGAAAAAAGGCTCAAAGAAACAAAAGATCAAAAAAGTTCACTCCGACGTTGAAAATATAGATAATTACGCTTTATGCATTTATTGCGTGGACCTTAATCATAATTATTTAAAATCCTCAGAAGGTTGGGTGGCCTGTCAACTTTGTGGATATTGGGCACTACATACAGCCTGTGCAGGTGTAGATGACGACAATGAAGAAGAAATCAACATCTGCATATTCTGTGAGACAAAATAACTATGTACCCCGTACTGCCCCAAATTGGTTACCCCTACCCTGGGGCATGATGGGGTTTTCACTACGGTTTCGTAAAATTAAAATAAAAAAAGTTAATTGTTTTCATCACCAAATTCTATGCCAAATGATTCTCTAATGTGTTACCAAAGGGTTGTGATTAGTTTCAATTAATAAATATATTTAATAATTTTTTAATTGTTTATTTCCCTTAACGTCCCCTTTATGCCCCCCTACCCCCATTTAAAAGATATGGTAATAGCAAATAAGAGGTCTATAGTTATTTGGAAGATTTTTCTTGCTATTTTGGGGTCAGGCTGAACGCGAGCAATCTACCAACAAGAAGGAAAAGTCCTTTCTTCGTAAGACAGGTTGAAAAGTCTGCAAAATACTGGTATCAGTTCATTGGCGGACTTTTTCAAGAGACATTACGTACTTCATCAGGACCAGACAACTTGTCGATATTGGGCTGTTTCAAAATTCACCTAACTATACGTTATCGAAAAATAATTTCCGGCATTGTGGATACTAGTGTGGGAATAATGGATGGTGCCTTTCCCAGAAAATCAACTGTGGAGCGAGACACAAATTTTTCAGATAGTAGATTTCCTTTTTCCATTGCTCTTGTTGCAATGGAACCTTCCGCTTGCGTTAGAGGTGGAATTATGGATTTTGTGAATTTTTTATTATCAGCTTTAGCTACTGACCAGAAAGTTCTAGACCCGTTGAGATTGGCAAGCAGTGTATGTCTAATGCTCTGAGGTTCTTTGCTCTCATTTCAAGTAAAATGAGTTTTATGCACCTACAATTTCGAATTTAATGTTTTTAAATGTTCATAAACCTCACTTTTTCCAATTCCACATTATCTAGATATTTTACATATAAAATCTCTGTTTACCTTTACAGGTATACAGTTTTGGTGAGTACAAACAAAGAACGACATCCTCCAAAGTTTTTCTAGAAATGTAGGACAATAGTAGTAGTAGTGAAAGCTATTTAATATTTTATTGCCGTGGTCTGCAGGTTTTTATGGCTAACATTTCGCCTACTACTGCGGTATACCTTATCAAAGTCAATGAGGTAACGGTCGCAGTGCTCAAGTTGTTATTCCCGATGTTCCCAACTCAGAAACTACAATGCTCCACTTTCATATTATTATTAGGAGCTTGACTTGGTTTCTCTTTATTGGATTATCTGACCTCACCTTATATTATCAAATTTATTTATTTATTTCCATTGTAGGTCTGAAAATGGCAACATACGTTGTCGAAACGTTGGTTGTAAGTTGATTGTTAGTGAATACCTTGCAGTCAATTTAGATCTGGTGTTTTCATTTGATTTATTCAATTATCCTTTTTATATTTTGAGCTTTTGTATCAACTGAAAACCATTGAATAGATAGAACTGAAGCATGATAACAATTCTACAATTCTATTCATATACGATTACAAAATTCCAATACTCATGATGTGCTAATAACTGCCGATCATTAGGCAAGTTTGTTTGTAAAAGTGAATTGAAGCAGAAACACGTACGAATATTAGTGTATAGTTCCTTCAAATATTATCGATAAAATATGAACAAAAATTATGATAATGGAAAAAATAGTGCCAAGCCACAATCTTGAAACGTGAATATTTGTGAAATTCCCAACAAACTAGAACGCAGAGGTCATCAAGATATTAACATATGTAAACAACAAAAATGAAAGAAATCGTTGTGATACATCACACTGAACCGCAGGTGATGTAATGAAGTAGAGTGGAAATTCAATTATATGGCCAATATATTTTTGACTCGCACATGATTTATGCAATGATAGAGAGAACTACAAGTTGAATATTTCAATTCGAAAGTTTCTGATAATTCTTTTTTCTATATTTTCTGTTTCACTATCACTGTCGTCATTCAAGTCAATAATGAATTTATTTCTACCATTAATATCCATATAGTCCAATCTCCATATAGTCTTTTTCAACTAAAATTACTTTTTTAATCCTTCTCTGCCAGTCTTCTTCGGTAATATTAGATACTTCTTCTTCATTAAGCTCTATTTCCTTCTTATCAAATTTAGGAAAATTATTTTTACACCTGATGCTTTGTTTCAATTTTTCTCAAATTAACTCGATGGTATTGAAAACACAAAAATAGGGAAGTCTCAGTATGGTGTGTCCATACTTTTCAACAATACTTTCAAGGGCATACACTTTTTCAAACATGTTTGTCTTTACAACTTCAAGTACTTGGTTTTTGGTATAGTAATTGCAGCATCTATACTGATAGCGAGTTTTGTTGTATAACGATGAATAAGCAAATAAAATAAAAACCGACCGGCGGACAGTTGATAGCCGACAACCGAACGGTGTAGTACTGAGATAGTGTGTTTTATTTTACCACCCTAAATTATCAATAGATACAAAAGCAGGCTGAACAGTGACTTTACCCTCCCAAAAACGGTCTATTGCAAATCCAAGCTTTGACTCCTGAACGTGATTCGTCATTTGTTTCACTGAAGCTTCCACTGCAAAGCAACTATTTGAACAAAGACCCCAAAATATAGTATTCATAGGTCTCGTCAGTGTTAGTGTAGCTTGAACCACCAATGCTTTGCTGGACTCAACTACCTTTTCAAAGGATAAACCCGAGGATAGGTCTGAGAATGTAAAGCCACCTCGAGTCGCTTTCAAGTTATTGATAATAATATTTCTCTCAAAATAAATAATTACAGTAAAGAACTCATTAGGGATTTGAAGGAAGCATGTTGGAAAAGTACGGGTGTGAAATTATCCACATACACTCCTGCTCCAGTCAGGCCATCTAAGGTGGTGGAAATGGAGTAAAAATAAAAAAAACATATTTTCGGGTGATATTTTTTTATATTGTGATTTTCTAGAACGAAGACCTAATTTTTATATTTTACACCAAAGAGTAAGCTGATTGTTCCCTGTCCCCGAAGCTCCTACACATTCGGAAAGGCTCGCCAGCATAATCAACCAACGACCACTCCCCACACCGTGAGATAAGTGATCACTGGGTCTGAGAATCATGTGCCCTAAGCAGATGACATGAGTCAAGAATGACAGTTTTCTGAATTTTTTGTCCGGTCAAAATGTGTGCTTTTGTGCGGCAAGCTGGCTTGAATTTAAAATTCAAGAGTAAAAAGGGCATCATTGCACCAATGACTCCAATAATTAGAACAACCATCTTAACTAGAGTGGTCTGGATAGAGAATGCAGAGTTCGAAGAGGAAACCACAATACTTCATCTGTTTTCCCTCACGCCTCGCCGTGAGCTGAAAACTCCATAACGAATATCGTCTTGCTCTGTTGGTCGAAAAGAACTACATTAGGCTTATTAGCTTGTATAAGCCTGAGGCTGAGAAATGAATAGATCAATCAATTTGGCACTTCACACTTCCCACAACGGATTCAATAACCCCCGGAGCATGGGGCAACACCGGCGTCTTGTCAATAGCGTAAAAGTGCCGTAGTAATAAAGCACTCTTAGGGCCACGTTATTTCGATGGATATAGGTTGGGACCGCAAATGCTGGACATCCTGACAGCAAGCGTATCAGGGTCTCAGACGCCTCGCGACAGGCCCTGCAACTTGTGTCAGAAACGTCTATACCCATCACGCGACTACAGTGGATTAAGGTGTGTTATATACACCATCCTGACAGGTCATTGGCTTATCCTTGTGTTACCGCAGAAATAAAGTGATCCCTACGGTTTTTATCTGGGTCATTTTGCTGAACGGGTTCAGAGATGACAAAGTTGTGATCATTTCAATCATTGTCGAAAACTAAATCGTGTTCATCAACCCCTCGGGTTGCTGCCCTAAAAAGAAAAACCCCAATTCCTGCTCTCTCGTAGTCGCGGACCATGCAAATAAGTTGATCCGAACTCTTTATAACTTCACAGGCTCCATCCGGTACCATTCTGTCCTGTGAACACTCCAAATTCAGAAGTCCACAGCCTCCCTGTTGTCGGGAGAAGTACAACCGTGGGACGGGTCCTTTTCTCCAGATGCATAAAGTTTAAGGATCATCCATATAAAACAAATGAGTGACATTATGCCTCCGGTTTTCGGGGTGCCACAGTAATACCCACGAATATTTGTAAGCGTAATGGATAATGGCAATAGTGAAATGCAAAAAAGTATGGGACTGAAGGAGTTGCCCTCAAATACACCCTTTGAAACTGAAATTGACGCGCTCTGTTTGGACTCTAGCCTGAACAGATGTTATGGTGAAGCGAGTTTGTCAGAGTGGAATCTGTTAATTGAAGCATCTCATTATTTTGTCGGGTACCACAAAGCATCTGAGCAAATGCAAGACGAGTTCATGTGATGTATCAAATCCAGGTCATAGAGAGGTTACGCTTGAACTGTATCGAGTATTGCACACAACTATAGATGATCAGGTTATTTTCACATCTAGCGACTCATTTTTGACCCTCTCAATTATAATCATTATCATATAATTTAAAATTAAGTTTGTATATTGTAAAAAGTGATTTCTGCTGAACAAGATGAACTCTACCTCCGACCAGGCCGTTTAAGGGGATTGAATGAATTGAATTTTGTTAACTGAACAAAGATTCAGAACATACATTCAGTTCCTATTCATAATTGCTTATTTTGACAACATGCTGTCGAGGAAAACCTTTTTATTTGAAAGATTCCATAAAAATATAATAGTTCTTCATTTATATGCGTTTCACAAAACCCCTTTAACTGAAATAGGTAACTTCAAGACTGCGTTATTTCCTTTCTTTCGCCAAACTTTGTCGGCGTCACTGATTTTGCATAAAAATAAATTAAAATTGAATGAATTTAAAGCAAAGAAATGTTGACATATATATGAGAAATTACTATTGCATAAAGTTACCCATAATGAAAATACTCACTTCACAGATCAAAATCCAAAGTAACAAATATTTTATTAACTCCTGTCAGTTCCTTTTTCAGCTTTGCGGCGTTGTCAAATAGCGATTATCAGAATATCAGGTGATTCTAGTACACTTGGCAGCAACGACAACACTAATATTGATTGAGTTTTCCAGATGTAGGAAATAAACTTAACCCCCTCCCAAAAAGTTTATGTTTTGATTCACTTCACGGAGTTGTTCTTTTCGAAATATAAACAAGGAACAAACAAAGCACTATATTGGCGAATATGTCACATAGCAACCGTGTTTAACGCACTGGACATTAACAATAAAATGTGAAAGTTGTATGAAGTAGTAACTTTTTCAATTTGCCTCAAATAGTTCAATTCCAACCTTCAATTGATATATTCCACATTGAACCAGATCTCATTTATTTCACTTTGTTCATCCAAATTCAGGGTTCAATGAATTGTCTGTCACAATAAATGTCAGGTCTGAATTTGACATGTACAACGCGATGTGACCAACGATAAATAATCTAAACAAAGTAATATCTCAACTCTGACTGAACAGGATATAATGCATGACTGATGTAAAACCCAATCCCAGACCACTTGGCTTTCGCTGGTTGTCGATGTCGATGCGCATTCGCCTCACTTTGCCTACCTTGCTCTCGCAATAGTCCATGAGCCTATCGAGTTTATGATATGATCAGACTTGCCGCCACCCACTATGAATACTCACTTACCTTGTGCATAGTCAATAAATACTTTGAAAGCTGATTTACTTCTGGTGTACAAAGTTCAGGATCGAGTAAACTGCAGGTGCCAAAGGATGTAACGTAACCAAATCACTGTTCTACAGTCAGTATTTGCCATGATGAAAATTCTTTTTTATTCTTTTATATTAACTTTGGTTTTATTATTCACGTATTGATTTTTTTTTTCAAAATAATTTTATTTCTTCATCAATCCACCTTATTTAATTCTATTCGCTATTTACTGGAATACCGTTGACCAGTAGCGGCAATTTTGCCGCCTAGCATGACCGTTAAGAGACAAAGTACACTCATCAGAAAACATAACGTCTTCTAATTGGATGATATTTTTATCCAACATGTCCATCATTTGCTCACAAAAATAAGTTCTATCAAAATCGTCTTCCATGAGCTCCTGAGAAGCTATCATTTTATATGAGGATGCATTTTATTTTCTTTTAATATGTTTACTATCGATGTATGACTAACTTTGAATGTAGTGGATGCCTGTCCACTCGAAGTATGTAGGTTTTCCTCAAACTCAACCATCACATCTAATTTGACTTCATCATTGCACTGGCAGCTGCCTTTTCTATTTGCCCCACATGACCAAGCTCGTAAAACTTCTTCTCTATTTTGTTTATTGTTCCTTGAGATATGGGCGGTAAATTAGTGAATTTCTCATGAAATAGGCGAGCTACTTCCTGTTGTGTTCAGGTTTTACCTCCGTAATCAATCGTTTGTGAAACTTATTTCATGCATTTCCGTTAATCTAACCATTTGTCAGACTTGAAGTTAATGAACTTTAAACTTGAATTAAAATAGGGACAAATAATGTTGTAACATACAAAACAAGTTGACAAGGCGTTTCAAACTAACGTTGCCATGGAAATTATTCACAATCATTCGATGGGGGTTGAAGATAGGGGGGGGTTGAATATAGGGGTAGCATTTTTCCTTTGAAGTATGTCATATTATAATTTGAATTGGACTTGTTTCGGGCATATGCGTAACCGAAATAATGCATTTATCCCGTTTGGCTTTTACACATTGTATATTTTTAATTAACCGTTACTCGAAAATGCATGTAATCTGTAAATTTATCAAACTCTCAATACTGAAAAAAATTATCAGGTGATGTTGATAATAAAATCAGTTTTGTAGAATCACATTAAAAAAGACATGTTGTCATTACTACCGTAAGCAATTACAAACGAGGCATATTCAGTCATCTCGTAATTTATGGTTTAAGATTTCGCGTATCATGTTTATTTATATACCAATATTTTCTTGTAATATCAGGATAGAATGTGTCACGGTTAAATGGATACAAGTGAGAACACACAAGTTGGTGCCACGAAAAAAAAATGTTGTCATTGATATGTTTGTTTACAATCATTGCTATTTAAACTTATCACTTTCAATTTATATAATGGCGATAAATTGAAGATAGGTTTTGTTGTAAAACAGCCTCGGCTGAACTTCGCCCTTTCATTGATATTTGTATCTACTTCTTCTTTATAAACAGTGTATGTCAATAAATAAAGCCTATTTATTATTATTATTATTAAATTAATTTCAATACCACATTCGAGTATACAGAGATGGAACTACTGCATATTTTGAAACTCAGTTTATGACAAGTATATTGACAATAATGAATAATTTTACTTGGCTTGGATATCTCTTACCTACATTGTAGAGCAAAAGGAGCATATGTGGCTTATGAACAGTGTCGGAAGACAGTGGGTCGCGCACGGGGTCTTTCACCCCGTGTGGTCACCTTGATCTACACTGCAATAATAAGACCTATGTTAACATACGGATCCATTGCATGGGAACCGAAAGTTCTATAAGCAACGGCCGTCCAAAAATTATATCAAATACAGCGACTGGCTTGTTAAAACATCACAGGAGCCATGAGAACAACACCATCCGCGGCAATGGGATTAGTTACTGGTCTGACCCCCTCTGGACCTATACGTTAAGGAGGTTGCGTTAATGGCCATGTTAAGATTGCGTACGGCTGGTGTGAACCTCGAAGTTTGAATGGGTCAATGAGGCTGAGCCTATGGCGAGAAGCGCTCACTGCGCAACCTCTGCTGCAGGCAACCAGTGATGCAATTGAACCCAGGTTTGTGTTTAATGAACCCTATAAATACAACAGAACACAGAGTCAGACGCTACAAATGCAATACGCATATATATACAGACGGCTCAAAAACCAAAGAAGGTTCAGGATGTGTAGTGTACTCCAGATCACTAAGCCTAAGGATTAAGTGTGGAATGGGAAAACATAAACAGAACTGGCTGGTATTGCTAGGAAAATAATATTTGGCAAAAACATAATAATCTGCACTGATAGCAGGCAAGCCCTATTAGCTCGTACTAGAGTGCCACCAAGATTTAGCCAAAGCCTCGGTATATAATAACATTATTCTGAGGTGGATTAAAGGGCACGACAGGAGTAAAGATATTGCCGACTCTCTAGCCAAGGAAGTGGCTAGACTAAGAATTTTGGGACCCATTGGCATCTATGTCCTAATGACTTCGACAATTGCGGAACCAGCCAAACATTACACTCATACTCCATTCCTAAAGAGATGGGATGAAATCAAAGGATGTACTCTTGCCAGGATCACCCTGGACGACCCTGGGAAGCTGGCGCCGAAGAAATACCTGGCGATGACCAGGAAAAATCTACGCTTAACATCAGAATTTTTGACTGAACACTGTCAACTGAGGAAACACCTCCATAAGATGGGGGAAGATGAAACTGTCAGGCATGTCTTATGCAAGTGTCCGGAGTTATCGTCAATAAGAGAATGTGTGTTCGGCGAGTCTTGGCCTACACCTGCTGATATACAGGAGATGTCTCCTAGTGTCCTGTCCACCTTTCTGGAAAGGACAGGAAGGACGATGACCTAGGAGGACAACTCCTCGGGAGGATGTAGAATGGGTCACATGTGGCCTAAGTGCTGTGGGCCTACACTCACCCTCCCTACTGTACAGATACAGATAGGGATGGATATTGCAAATATTTGTTACATTGAGAACATGCGAGCATTATTTGCAATGGGGTTGAGTTTCGGGTATACATTTCATAGCAGAATTGGAGCCTCTTGATACAAAATTTGACAAAATGTCCTTAAAAATTCTGTTTCTGAGTTAGAAGAAGGGGGATTTTTTTTTGTTGGAATACCGTAAACGCTATTAGAAATCCTTATTTATTTTTTTCTGTGTCAACGGCTTCAACTATTATGATCATGAGTTTATTATTCTTGGCAGGACTTGTTAATAACATAACTTAATGAGTCACCTACGGAACTCCTTAACTTAATGAGTTCTCTAGACGATTTTTGGATCGTGAGTAATTACCTAATGTGTCTTTGAACAATATTTTTTTTAAATAACGATTTATTGTTAGAAAATCATTTTATCAATGATTTAATTCCAAGGAAAGAAAATTCTTATAAATAATGTATTTGTTCATAATAATTTTTTAAACAACGGTAGTGAAAAAAATAATAAAAATTATATTCATGTATTATTCCGTGATTAGAAAATAGACCAATTGGGATATTTTAAAACAATTTCAGATATTCAAAAAACACTTTATTGTAAGATTTTTACCAAACCATTTTACAAAAACGCATCACGTGTTTCGCTATACAATAGCTTCTTCAGGCGTGTCTTTACTAGCTGAAATCTACATATTCAATGATTCATATATGTTTTTATAATCTGAAGTACCTTAATTTCAAATACCTCAGTTTTACCTAGGCAATTAATGTTATATGTGTACCTGTGTTTGTAATGTAATGAGCTTATGTAATAGTTTCCGAATTTGAAGACATACTCAGTAACGGGGAGTTATTTAATTCTATTTGGTCATTCATTAAATTACCCGAATTCTCAAATCTATTAATTTCTAAACATTCTAGATTTTTTAGTTTCAAACTTTTCTCTTCTAAATGTAACACATCGTATTCATGAGTAAACTCATGCCCTTTTGCTAAAGTTTGATTTGCAAATGTGGAATTGGTCTTTCTATTTTTCTTTCTATTCTTCAGTAGCCTTCACAAATCTCGCCTACCGGCAGTAGCGCAAAAATACCAGTGCCAACAACCGAACTAGGCTTGTTAATGATCCCAACAGCTGCAAACAGAATAAATGAAAGCAAAGAACCAGAGATATACTTGCTTGCCAATCTCAACGGATCTGGTCGGTAGCTGAAGTCGTTGATCAAACCTTTACAAAATCCAGAATTCCACTACTAATACAAGCGGAAAAAATCACGTTTCCTACAAGTAGCCATCGATTGATATCTCTTGAATACTTTTACCATCAACGCTGGTGTTTTCCAGGGATCCATATTGTCTCCAACCCTTTTTTTATTATATATCAACGACTTATTGGAAAAAACCAAAAATCCAATAAATTGCTTTGCTAACGACAGCACACTTGTCTCGTCATTCCATTTGGATTCCAGGACATTGACAGCAGATGCATATCTTCACCGGCAACAGGAGGTTGCATATCTTAATGAGGATCTAGAAGTGATTTCAAATTGGGATAGAAGTAACCGAGTTCCATTCAATGCCACAAACATACAGGCATCGGTTTTCTCCGAAACGATAAATGTCTCCGAACCGGATATGATAATGTCAGAACAGATAATTGCGCTTTCTGCTTCAATAAGTTTGTTGGTGGTTAAAATTGACACCACTATGTCTTGGCACAGTTATGTCGCTGGAACTGCAAAGGCTGTTTATCAAAAGCTTGGAATACTGTCCTAAACCAGTAGATATTATTCTCAAGTATGGAACTCCGCCCCTAAGCATACCTTGGATTCCATCCAGAATAGAACTTTCCGTCTGATTAGAGACGCGAATATTCACTTGCAACCTTGATAGTCTGGAAACGTTCTCCCTGTTTGCCCAATATAAAGTTTTGAGCAAGAGCCACAAGTCAAGTTTTATACTCCTGATGTAAAACTTTTTAGTGAAAATCTCACAATAAAGTGTTTTTTTTTTAAAACGTCATGGATTTTCATCAAGTACTGGCCAATTCAATCAAATGACAAAATAATTTCTTAGATTGTTTGAGTTTTTCATTTTTTCATGCCTCAAATTATTTATAAAAAATCGTGTAATGATTCGCCGCTATAGGAATCCTTATTATCTACAATATTTCAACAAATTAATTTCCGCACAAAACCATTTTGAAAATTCAATCAATTACATCCCGGCGTGACATTTCATTGATATAAACTTTGCCATATAGAAATGTAACGACAACGAAGTAACAAACCCTACACTGAACCAAATAGGTACGTGATAAAAATGAAAAAAACATTGTATTCATGACTGCTGAACATTGATTTTCATCCGATGAAAGGTTTCATTAATATAATGTTACTTATTTTATTACTTCATGTCTCAGTTCATTAAATAATAATCGATTATTTTACTAACAAACAAGAATCTTTGGCTCAACGAACATGATTACATTGACTCATTGATCTTGTTCATGGAAGCACTGAACATTTTTCACAAATCTCCTAGTCT
>WOGO01004584.1:0-11968 GCA_015342085.1 Leptinotarsa defecta | reverse complement strand
GATTTCTTTCTATAACTGCATACTGGCAACATTTCAGTAAGAGATATCCAAAAGTGGACGACCTTTCTGGAGGGGTAATTTTTCTATAGGATGTTGACTTTTTGCATGACAAGTGGAAAGAGCCAAAACTTGTTTAAGAAATATTTCTGACGAGATGAGCAAAGTAGATGAAACAAGGTTATGCAAATTCACAATATTCGTGAAAGAAAGAAATGTCAAATTATCAGGTAGCTTGGACATGAGAGAGATTGCTGAATTTGTTGTTTAGGATTTATTATGTATTTATTACATCACTAATTTTACTTTTCGTTTTCTTCAGTTCTTGACTGCAATTTCACAAAACACTACATATATCAGCTTCAATACCTTTGAACAGTTTTTCAACAAGAAACAGAAAAAGTATCAACATCAGGAACAGTTCAGTTAGATTTATTTTTGACCCTGAATCCAGGTACAAGATTCATGAAATATTAAGGATGACAAGTAATTTTCTCAAATTTCAACAAAACATTGTTACAACTATTATCATTAGTAACGTGATCTCAACACCAGTAAAGCAGGGCGCTCAATTCGATCAAAGCAATGCGGTTCATGATCTCAGGTAGATACCAATTTTCTGACATACAGCGACTGAGTCCATGTTTACAGTATAATGACAGGAACCCAGTTTTCGAATCAGGACATCAAACTGCCAGATTATTCTTTTTTGATAAGAAAAGAGAGCTTGAATTTCCTTCCTTAGGCTGCGTACAACGGTAGAAAAAATAGCATTCTCCATTGGGCTGTTCGAAAAAAATATCTAGTTGAATCATTATTTACTGGTTGGAATACAACTGGGTTATTTTGGAGGCAAAACAAGATTTCGAATGACGAAAAATTGTTTCAATCGACTTCCATTAATTTCAATGAAGAGATGAGATTTATGAATCAATATTACTTCAATAAGATCCAACTGAATTTCTCAACAGTTTTTCTAATTGTACAGTCCATGAAAAAATTTTGAAAATGAGGACAAAAATGTCAAATCAATGATAAGTACAGATGATTTTCCTGTAGCAGAATATTCAACGCTTGCAAAATAAATTATAATTTAATTTTACTAAATTTTTTCAGATAAAGAAAATATGGAACTACGTCAACCAGTAAAAAACAATATCAAGTGAAGAGCTCTATCTCGATTTCCATTTCAACTACTTCCCCGATGAAATTATATCCTCCTTTTATGAAATTTATGGTTTGGAATGGAGTCAGCAGGCGATAATTCCTTAATTTTTGTTCTCACATAATTCATAGAAAGCCGTTAGAGACTAAGGAGTTACCGAAAGTTTTCAAGTGGAGTTTGATGGCTGTACTAAATCCTCGAAATTTATTAGGGATAAACGAATTTTCGACTGGTGTGAGTCTGAAACACTACAAGATGTGAGAGATGCGAAGATGACAACGAATCGATGTGGCTTTCATTCAATTCCGAATCCAACTATTCCATAAAAAAATTTATGACATTCTTTGAAGTGGCTCCAGCGGGTTCGAATTTTTTCCCTCTAAATATATTTCATATTCTTTGTTACTTCAGAACAAAGAACGGAAGTGGAAGGAAGTCGAATCGGGAAACAGAGGTATAGAAACATAGAATTGAAGAATAATTCTAGCTTATTTAGCCTGATGAATCTTTTATGAACGACATTTTTTCTCAGGAAGGAAGTCTACAAATAATGTTTGATGAGTAAGGTCAACAGAAGGTTTAACAAATTTTTCATTAGGGTAGACCGTGGCGAATCGGATCACTTTTTCTTTGAGGCTGGTCAAACCACACTAATGTGTTACATAATGTTATTTTCATTAATGAAAACGTAAGAAGTAATAATCAGCTATTAAATAAACATTTGAAAACTTGAATCATCTATATATTCTCTTAATTAGCTATTAAAAACTAAAAAAAAATGAAAATATCCGAATCGCCCCAATTTTTGGAGTGAATCAGATCGTATACAACATGTAACTGAATTTTCAATTTCTTAACACTTGCTGTGGTAAAAATTAATAATGAGATCAATTTCAATCATCAGGATATAAATCACATATATATGGTGCCCCCCCATAAGTTTACGAATTCTCTTAGGAGCAATCGGTGACTTCAAAGGTGATGGAAGAATTTCTTGATTATTTCTGAGCAAGTGAAAGGCTGGGCTTTATCAGACTGTTATAATAATAATAATAATAATGCTGGCGCGCCCTCCCGAATGTATCGGGGCTTCAGGGGATAGGGCCTGACCAGCGCACACTACGGTGAAAAAAAATGATAATGATAGTAGTTACCTATTCACAGGACAATATAAAATTTTATTCACAATACTTAACCATAAACGAAAAATAAAATGAACAAAAAAGAAAACTTGAGGATGGCAATATATCAAGTGGTTTGTACTTGTGACTTGGACTTGTACCTTTATTTTTGACTGTTTTTGTTCTGCACTTGGGGATTGGTCTTGTGCATGCATTTGTCGGAAACTCTTAAGATTGGACTTGAGACACTTCACAGTCTCTCTGTTTTGCTGATGAACTCATAATTTTTATCCCAGGTGTTGCTTTACTCTTCATCTCCTTATCTTCTTTCTTCCATCAGCACACGTGAAAGGCTGGGCTTTATCTGACTGTCGTGAACTTGCAGATGACACTGCATCAGCTACTGGTTCTGTATTTGTGGCTTGCACCTTTGGCTGAATTTGTTGGAAATTTAGGGACTAGACTTGGGAATCCACAATGTCTGACTCTTGATCACCGATGTACTTGAGGTCAGGTATTGCATTGGCGTTTAGCGGCAATATTCCAGTCTGTTTGAAGCCTTTTGTAGCATTACCAACAGTGGCAGCCTGATTCCAAACCCGCTGGAAAAGTGCTCCCAAAGTAACTTTTGTGATTCCTTGATTTTGATGTTAGTGTTGCCATGCTGTAGCTTGTTGATGATGATAGGTTTTGAGGTTTGAGAAACGCCAGCGATGGGTATGTTGCAGCCATAACTTAAAAGATTATTTGATGACCCAGTCTTTTTCTGTCATGTCAACTTCAGTACCACGTGGAATATATATATTCTTTGCATGAAGTGATGAAACCAGTCCTGGCCAGCCATTCCAGCGCCTCTGTTAAATTTGTATTTGACGTTTTGCGTTTGCCGCAAATTCGAATAAAGTAATTCTTCTCTGTAAGCTCGTGAACGGTACTGCAAAAATCTCAGCAGCCTCTCTTTCGTTTGAACTTTTGTTTTGAACTTTATTTACAGCCTCTTTCATTCATATTTCAGAACATTCAACATCAGTCTTTCTTTTGTACGTGTGTATCTACAATAAAATAAAATTGAATCAATAACCTCAAACCTATGATAAATCAGTTTAAAAGTGTGATCCAATTCGCTCCTGGCTATAGGTTATGATTAGCCCCAAAATTAAAACTCTTGAGATAAATATTTCAGACGATAACCTCTAAGATCTGACTGAAAAGCGAATTGGTTTTCTAATATGAACACCTTGCTCAACAATATAGTTGAGTTTTAACACAAATCCATAATATGACACAACGAAATCGGAAGTATGTATCTTAGATGAGCGCCAAAATTGCGACACAGACAAACTACTGTCGCTGACGAGAGTCGTCGACACTGATTCACAATCACGATCGAAATACTACCTATAGTAGGGGAGCTCAAGCAGGATTTAAGGATTTACTAAAGCGCGGTAGATTAATATACTCGGTTAAGTACCTCCACCAAATATAAGCCTCATATATAAGCCCGCCCCTGAAGGATTAAGAGGATAAGATTACCAAAAAAATTGATCATCAGAAATTCTCGAGTGCATTAGCTTAAGGTAGGGTGAGTTAATTATATGCTGAAAAGTGTATATTCCAGTAATCTGACAATTTGAGAGTTACGTAAAGAAAGGGAGGGCAGCAAAGTTGTAAAAAACTAACGATATTTTTGAAGGAAATAATTCAAGAATAACGAAAAATATATAATCTGATGATTTCCGCAACCCGAAATATTAAAAATTCGTCGATAAAGTTTAATGCGTGCAGCTGTGTGATACCTATATCTCTCTCTTCGCGTTTCTATTCCTCTTTCACTTTTTCTCTATCTATTACTCTCACTCCGTCCCCGTTTCTGAATTCTGTTGCCATGACGCCATCACAGCCAATCACAGAGACTCGTTCGTGATGAAGATGATGATTAATTGATCAATTAATTACAAAAAATTAAATGTTTTTGAGCACCTTTTTTAACTATTTTCTTATAAATACAAATATTCTATTTAAAAAACATACACATATTTATTTGCATGCTATTTCCTGAGCTTTTCAAGTAATCAAGTTCAATGATTTGAAAAAATTGAAAAAAAATATTTTTCGTCATATTAGGCGTATCCCTCTAGATAATCGTCAGATTATGAGACAGCACGTCTAGAACATAAAGATGAACCATATATATCTTAATCTGATGCGCTTGAGTTTTTCAAAATGGCGCAAATTTGCACATTATAATAATGGCCGCGAGTTTGCGTCAGATCAAAATCATCAGATTATTGAATGAGTGTTTTTTTTGGTGCACTTAACACCCCCTTAGAAAATCTGACGCGTTCGATTGAATTTTTTTCTTTTCACTTCAAACCCTTGCATACAACTACTTGCATCATCTGTACCTGTAAATGATCAGATTCACATACGAACATTATTAAAAATACGTAGGACATTGATGCTATCAATACCTGACGCGCTCGAGTATGTCCATGCAACAGTATTTTTTTACATACATATTTAAAAATTTATAGCCGCTGCCCCCACCGATAAAAAGGTATTTATTATATAACATTTTTTTCTTCATATCATCTAAGCTTTGCAACCTAATATGTCTCTATGACGCTCGAGTAAATCCCCATTCAGCATCGTGGGCTCCCCCACTACTATGTCTGGAGGTGCGAGGTGAATGGAGAAACACAAAACGCTGGTTGAGTGCGTTCTATGTGAATGCGATATTTGAATTATCAACATATTTCTTATTTTGATCCGATTCGCCCTGTGATCCGATTTGCCTCGGTCTACCCTACGTGATGGCTGAACAAAGCTATTCCTTTGCTTGATAGTATTTATGAATATTAGGCGGGCTGAGAAGTTCGTGGGCTGACACACATATGGCGCTACTAGTATCAAATCCATATGATTTTCAGTTGTTAGTTTGGAGAAAATGAGTAAAAAAGAATTTCCTGTGTAAGTTAAGCATTGCTTTTTGGCAAAAAAATTGACTGTTGATAAACATTATTCGGACTCTTTACCAGAAAAATTAACCGTTGAGAAGTGGTTTGACAAGTTCAAACAACGAGGTAAAAAGAGCATCGAGGACGATTCACACAGTGGACGTTTAAAGAGGCTGTAATCGACGAAAACATAAAATAAGTCCACAAATAATTATGGATTACCTCAAAGTGGAGCTGGTCGAGATACCTGAGGCTCTGAAGATATCAAAGGGACGTGTTCGACATATCGTCCATTAATACTTGGATATGCGAAATGTCTGTTCTAAGTGGTTGCCGCGGGAACCCACAATCGATCAAAAATAATAACGAATTGATGATTCTGAGCAGTGTTTGAAGCTGTTTCATCATAAAAACTCCAATTTATGCATCGATATGAGACAATGGATGAAACATGGTTCCAGAATTTCACAATAGAATCAAAACAATCGTCATCTGAGTGGACTGCACGTGGTGAACTGACGCCAAAGCGTGCAAAAATGCAACAGCCGGCTGGCAAGGTTATGGTATCAATATTTTGTGATGCACATGGTATAGTATTCATCGACTATCTTGAAAAGGGAGAAACCATCAACAGCGACTGTTACAAAGCGTTATTGGAACGTTTGAAAGACGAAATCGCGAAAGAATGGCCCCATTTGAAGAAAAAGTAAATGTTGTTTCATAAAGACACCCCTCCACAAATTGATGAAAACGATGGCAAAATTGCATGAATTGGGAATTGCTTCCACATCCATGAAGATGAAGAGATAATCGTCGAAACTTTCAAACTTTCAAAAATATTTTTTTCTATGTTAGTCTACGAACTTTTCATTGCAACTGTTACATCTTTTTTGTTATCAATTCAGTAGACCTTCGGGAATTCAATTCGGTTTCCATGTCTTGCTTTATTTTTTTCTGTGCTGGTGAAAAATTTTTGTATTTGATTACGTTTCTGATTTCAGGATAACTATTTTTTCAATTTTTATTTATAGTAACGCAATAGCATAGCATATAAAGAAGAAATGATAATATGGATGATATGGATAATATGGATGATGAATATGATTTGACCACTTCGCATCCGAATTCTCGGAAAACCTAATACATGTATGGACTATGAGAACTATTTTCATGTCAGTCACAACCAAATTCATTCACAAGCAACACTACTAGTTGTATTTTTACTTAGTATCGTACTCGTCTTAAGTGGCTGAAAATGAAATGCACAGTTGATTTATTGTTTTCATGAAACTTCAAATAACTTGAATGGTTAACCTGAAATTGATTTATTATCAATATCATTAGGCCGATTACCATAAGTGAAACTGATTCGAAGTAGGTCCTTCTTTCATCGTCCATAATGAAGTTTCATTCCGGAAGTTCCTTGCAGATATCCCAAAACTCATTAATTGTTACCTACTTTCTGGAAACAGCACTACAATTCGCACCAAATGGGACTTTCTTATGAATATTTGATTTCACATAGTTTATGCTTTGAAAATTTGTAAATATGAAGCCCACTTTTTGAAGAATTCTTCAAAAAATTGCCATCGAAATTTGTAAATTGCCATCGAAATTTGTAAAATGCCTAAAAAAAAAATGCTCGATTTTCAATTTTATACTCTACGAAATTTTAAATTTTTTAAAAATTTCCCTCTACCGAGATAAAAGAAATGCACTTCCACAATTAAATGAGAAACTAGCTTGAATTTTTTTCATTGAAACGTAAATGAATAATTAAGAGAGAATTATCGAGATCATCTATTCCTTTTGATCTACTTTTTATTTGTGACATGAGGGTTAACAGTTCATTTTCGGGGATCAATGTCAATTCAAGAAATGTGATAGAATCATTCACATTATTACTGTAAAATTGTTCCAGATTTGGGTCAACCTTATTACACCGTTGTTGCGAAGCAATAAAAAAATCATTCATGTTGTTAGGATCACATAAATGGAAGGGAAGATTCAATATAGGTTTTTTATTGTGAATATCGAGTTTTTTTAGTTACTGAAAAATTGTTCGACAAAATCATGGTTCACGAGTGAATTAGTTTCAATAGCAATTTATTTTTCTCAGATGGATCAATATTTTTTTTTAATCAGAGTCATCTTTGGTGCTACAGGAGTTTTTCATTATACCGTATACTTAATACCTCCGATATCATCAACAAAATTGGGTGTAGTTCAAAATATCTTTCAATAAATAGTTCATGTGTTTTCCAATTTCATTTTTGATGTAAATTTTTCAATGATTTTTGAATTTCCGTACTGAAGAGAAATGAGAATCTTATGTTAAGTAAAACATTCAACATAAATATTAGGTCGCAGATACAAAACATACGTATTTTGTAGCATATCTTCAGCACACGACCCAAGGTTTTGCATGAGAAGGATAATGATTTCATGTATGGGCAAAAAAGAACAATGGAAATGGAGTAAAAAATATCCACTACCATCAAATTATATTATAGATATCAAAATATGTTTGTCATCAATAGTCTAGCTTGCAAATATCCGTCAGAAGTATTTTTGTCTATGTAATGTATTACTTATTCCGGTGATTGACTATTTCCGTAAATGAAACTTTCTATATACTTAAATAAAAATTTTGTTCTGAATCACTTTAAGGCAGCACTTCAAGTATCGAATGATGGTCTTTGGAAAATTCTTAAACCTGAACTTGTCAAGAAATGTAAATTCAGACCCGTTGGTTTTGAAAAATGTGCAACAAAGAGAACTAACAGCCCCGTACGATAGAAGAGAATTGCAGATGTACATTTTAGATTCTTAATTTTTTGATGACATAACTTCAAAAATGCTCTTTTTTTTATCACAATACAGGGTATTCCATTTTTAAGATGAAAGAATTACTCATAAGTAAAATATAAAAACGGCTTTTGTGTAAAAAGCAGAAGAGAAAGGTATAGGGAACCCAGCTGAAAGGAATTTACTTCTGTGTTAGATTACGCCAGTAAATACGGGGTGTTCCATTCAACTTTGAGAAGTTATTTTATAAAATGTGTGTCCAAATTTTGAGGCAATTTTTTTCGCCACTCTGAATATTATTACATAAAAAATTTCATGAGGTAGTTAACTTTAACTTTTGAGCTAATTAGTACATTCAATCACGAGCAGCTCATTACACGTTACAGTGTGAAAACAATTTTTAAGTTATGGTCTGTTAAATTTCTCAAAATTTTTCAATATTTCTCAGAAAAGGTCAGTTTTATGTATGAGAAATATATTAGTGACTCACCTTTATTTTGTCTATAGTATCTGAAAATATAAAAAAATATATGATGTTCTATAAGAAAAAATATAACTTTGATATGTAACTTTTTTGGGAGTCACCCTATATATTTCAAAATAATTTTTGGAATATGCTCCTCATGGACCTACATGTGCTAAAAGTGTTTCTCTCTAAGTCTCTCCATTTCTCTTGGAAATACCGAGACGAATGTGGTGGGCCAACCTGTATAAAACACTCTGTAACATTATCAACGAAATTTTTATTTTCTGACGAAAATTCACTACTAGTTGCACGTCAATACTTCTGCCGCTGATCAAGAAAAAAAAGTCTTGATTATAGTGAACATTTTCTAGTAAATCGCCACCCTCCTTAATTATATCAACAAAACGCATGCATACTCTCTTCCATCCGAGGGTCGCATCGCGCTCAGATGCGATGCTGCGTCTTCTTCCTATTATACGGGGCAGTTCGCTCGGACCTCTCCATTGCACACTTTCATCGCAGACAATTTTATATCATCGTGTTAGCAAAAAAAAGCTCAATCTGGTATAAAAGTTACTCAGTAAACAGATGACTATGAATTTCTAATATTGACCAAGTGTTCATACCTGCCAACCCAGTAGTTCCGCCAAGAAGATAACCCAACGTTTGTATATTCTGTAGGCTCCATACCCCCCGACTGAGGGAGTATGAAACATCTTATTTGTTCTATAAACAAATGGATGTAATGTTAAAATATAATTTTAGAATTTTCATAGTATGGTTAGGATTTCTTTCAGCCAACCCAGTTTCGATTTATTTGTCAATATATTTAATTCCATATAAACTACTTTTATTGACAAATGACAGGTTTTTATGATTTTACGATGCACAGAAATAAAATAAACGAATTCTTACTATATTCATTGATTCAAGAATCATCTCAGACAAATAAGTACACAAAGTGGAACATGGAAAACAAATCGCATGACAAAACTACGGGTAAAGAATTTCTCGCAGGTATTCAAAAGCACACTTGTTTGTGAAGGTACAAATTTTAAACTGATCGTAATCCAAATGAGTACATAAGATGGAGCAAGGAAAACGTACCACATGAAAAAACTGCAGGTGAAGAATTTCTCGCAGATTAACAAAAGCTTGTTTGTGAAGGTTTAAACTGAACATAACCCCCAAAGCTGGAATGTCATCCCTGAGGTATTGTTGAATAGAAATGGGGGTCATTAAAAAAGGCTGTTTTTACCATTCCAGTGACCCGAGTGGATGATGAACACAAAGTTAAGACAACGCATGGGGTCTTCCTTATCAATATTGAAGACCTCAAGACCTTGACTTATCAAAGCACTTGGCCTTCGCTTTCCTCAGGTCGAGTGGACTGAAGTCAGAAACTCAAGGGTTCAAAATAACCTGCCAGGATGGTGTCGTCAACACCACAGTTTTCTGTAGTCGAGTAATAGGCATAGATGAGTTGAACGTGTGGGTTGTTATTTTTGGCAATTCTCTAGATTCTCTGTTATTTCTTCAAATTTAGCGAGAGATATGTACCTGAATTTACTGTTAAATTTTATCAACCCAGCATTCATCTCTATTTTTCTTGGAAAATTCCAATATGGAGTCCTATAACTTCTAAACGAGTTTACCGGTTTTCAGAAGTGGAACACCAATGGATGGGAAATTGGAAGCCTTCTGCTTAGAGGGGTTTGTAGTTTTGCAATGAGTTTTGCTCCTCACAAACATAAAGTGTTTTTGAATAATTGATAAAAGTTTTTTCCCTGGCAGTTACGTCTTGTGGTACGTTATCGATGGCCCATCCTGTATTCGAGATATTTTTGAGCAAACGCACAACGTTAAAAAAATCATAGCAGACTTTGCAAATTAGACATTTCTAGAAGTAAAACAAGGAAGTGGATCGAGTGAAGGGTAAATTGGAAGCGATTTCCTTGGGAGTAATTTCCATGGATGGCCGGGATGGGGCCGTGTGCTATATGTATGTCTGCTCGCAAGAGTTATGCCTCAGGGAGTATGACGAGTAGTAGCGCTGCGACGAAAATCTCTGTAACAATTAATTTGGTTGATCAACCTTCATTCATGATATTCAATAACAACAAGCAATAACATAGTTTTGAGATCATATCACAAATGAGTATGCACTGTGAGAGATACAAGAAATGATTTTTATTTATTTATCGTAGAGCGATTTTTGACACATCAGGAGGGAAACATATCTGAAGAATTCTTAGATAATAATTTTACAAACAATCAATGATATCATAAAAAGATACACCTACATTTGCTGAAAATAAAATAAATATTGATATAATAATGAAACGGTATTATTATCTTTCATGTAATATTCAAATTGCCTTTGGATCCAAGAGGAAATTTCGAAGTTTATTTCATCTTGATGAGAAGAGATGTTGAATGAGGTGATATGTTGAAACGCACACACAAGCAATATTGGACTATTGATATGTATGTATTTAAAGTCAAATGAAGTTCTTCTATCTTGAAGAGATTGAATCTTGCTCTCTGCATTTTTTCACTCTGAAAAACTTAGTCATTCAATATATTTGATGAAAATATTCTGAATCCCTTACGCCCTATCAAGATAAACATTTCATTGGGGTTTTCAAACGACAAAACATACGCTGTTACACTGAAAATGAAGAAGTATTCACACGTTCTCAATATATATCCAAAGACCGTTACTCCTTTAAGTTATTATTTTCAAAAGAGTATTGATATTAGATATAGAAGTGATAGAACTACCTTTTATATTAAAGGTTATTCAAGTCTTTCAGAAGATTCTCACAACCTTATAATAACCTATAATGAAATCTTCGAAACTGAAAGTTCCGTTGAAATTTGTTTCGTTGTTCATTTCTAGACAATTCGTTCTTATTTGTCGTATATTAAAAATTTTTTGTCCAGAAAAGTGAGTTTGCAAATGAAGCCTCACTAAAAAATTATTGAATATGCAGGGGTTCAACAATGGTCTTTTGTATCAAAAACAAAGTGTTTTTTATAAAAATCACAAAAGTAAATATCACTCTATAACGGTGAGGAATCAGATTCCATATTATACGAACTTTTTGACCAGAAATGACCTCCCCTGTTCCCATTTTTCAGCATGGATCATGATGCAATTTGTATCAAGGAGAGAATTCCAATTTTCCTATAGAAATAATGGCAATTCAAAAATGAAAATCTTCATGACATCATTAGATTGATTTTGGTGTGGACATTTTCTGTCTCCTAACATTTATCTAACCTGAATTTATGAACTCATTGTAACTTCTTGGTATAAACGTATTCGATGCTATTTTATTTCATTGAAAAATGTGTAATACCTAGCGAAAGCTATGTATGGTAATATAAATTCTAAATTCGGAAAGAGACAAATTTCTTCAATTCAGATTATTTTTAAACGCCGTAACTG